>JRZD01020224.1:0-15597 GCA_000826945.1 Eimeria nieschulzi
TGCAAACTGGTGTGCATTGGTTCATTCTTCTGCGTGGCTTCCCCCAGGGGCATTCCAGACACTAAGAGCGATGTGACTTTAGTTTTTGTTCCGATTTCGAAAAGTGCTTTAGGTCCTGAAGGCCGACTTAGCGTTACTTTGGTGGTGGGGTTTTTGAGGAGCTGCTTCTGGGCACTGACTGAAGACGAAAGTGTCTTACCTTAAAAGTCTGGGTCTCAGTTTTGTGGACTTTGTTGTGGGACAGTATTGGTTTGGAGAATTGGTTCGTGGCGGTTGATATGTGATGAGGGCGAAACGGTGGGGAGTCGAACAACATCAGTTAAGCCATTCATTGCGGCGCTAACGGCACAGAATGCGAAGGTATGGTTGATGCAGAGATGATGGCTGTTAAAGTTTCTTTAATGTTTGGTTTGGATATGGCAAAAATGGTCTTTGCCGTACAAAGCCACAGCGACATTTTGAGATGAGCTGGGGGAGTGGGTTATTGAAATAACCTGCGCAAATTGCTGTGACCTGGGTGCAAACTGCTGTGACCTGGGTTGTCATTGCGTTTGCTTCCCCCGTGCGCTAGTGCCAAGCATCTGGGGGCACTCGGAACACTTGGAGCTACGTGAATGCAGTTTTTCTGTCGACTTCAGCTCGTGTGTTTGCCGTTGCAGGCCTGGCGTTATTTTCGGGGTGAGGCACCTGTGGAGCTGCTTCTTGGCACTGACTTCTGGAAACGGAAATGGCTTGCCGTACAATGGGGGTGTCTTGTTTTCGGCGTTTCTTGTTCTAATGTGTTATTTCTGAGAATGGGTGGGTAATGGTTTATAACTGATAAGGTCAAAAATGTGGGGAATATCGAGAGACTTCAATTAAGGTATTAATTTCCGGGGCGATGGCACAGAATGCGAAGGGATGATTGGCGTAGAGACGCTTATTGTTCAGATGCATGCAATGTTTTGCGCAGAGATAGGTAGAACAGTCACTGCCGTCGACTCACATAGCGGCAGCTAGAGTTGAGTGAGGAAAGTGTCTCATTGAGGTAAATTGTCCAAACTGGTGACTTGCTTTATTGTTTCACTTGGCTAACCCGTACATTACTGTTATGGATCGAGGGGGCATTCCAGGCACTCGGAGCTCTGTGAATGTAGTTCGTTTTATATGACATCAGCGAGTAAGCTTGCTGATGAATGCATAGCTCCTTCGGGGCACTGAGTACTAGAAACGCAAATGAATTGACATAGTAGTTTGGGTGTTTGTTTTATGGGGTTTGCAGTGGAAGTGCTTTAGTTTGGAAAATTGGTGTGTTCCGGCTTATGTCTGAGAAGGTCTAAACAATAGACAGGCACAAACGACTTCAGCTAAGCTATTCACTGTGGTGGTGAGGGCACAGAATGGGAAGTGGCTGTTGGCATGGGGATACCGGTGGTTAAGGCACGTGTGACTTTCTGTACAGAGATGGAAAGAACGTTCACTGCCGTCTACAGAAACAGCAACAGCGGGAGCTGATTAATGGAATTGGATTATTCATGAAACCTGCCCAACCTGGTCTGAGCCTTGTTCCATTTGGTTGTCATATACCCGTATGTCATGTTGGGGGGCATTCCAGGCATTTGGAGCTGTGTGCCTGTAGTTTTTCTGCCGGTTTCAGGATGTGTGTTTGCTTCTGAAGGCCTAGCCATTTTTGCGGGGTAGGGTACTTGAGCAGCTACTTCAGGGCACTGACTGCTGGAGACGGAAATGGCTCGGCGTAGTAGCTTGAGTGTATGTTTTATACGTTTCTGAATGGAGCTTGTCTGCCAACGTCAGCTAGTTCGTTTGGTGCTGAATGCCTACCATTATTTTTGGGATGGGGTACTTGAGGAGGTGTTTCTGTGCGCCGACTGCTGGAGGCGGAAAAGATTTGGCGTAGTAGGCAGGATATATACTTTGTGGGGTTTGTTTTGGGGATGTTTTGGTTTGGGGAATTCGTGAGTGGCGGCTTAGATATGGTGAGGTCAAAACAACTGGGAGGTTCTAACTACTTCAGCTAAGCTATTTTTTACGGCGGTGACGGCACAGACTGGGAAAGGGCGGTTGGCTTAGTGAAACTTGTTGGTACGGTTCGTGCGATGTTGAATCTGGAAATGGCAAGAACTGTCAATGCCGTATAGAGACACAGCGACAGCTTGACGTGAGTGGCGGAAGTGGGCTCTTATGTTAAAAGGTGTGACTTCGTTTCTGTTTTACTTGGTTTCCACGTATGCTAATCGTAAGGGTCGGAGGGCATTCCAGGCACTTGGAGCCACGTGATTGTGACTTTTCTGCTGGATTAAGAAAGTGCGTTTGCTGCTGAAGGCCTAGCGCCTTTTTGGATGTGGGGTGCTTGAGTAGCTGTTTCGACGCACTAACCTCTGAAGATGGAAACGGCTTGCCCTTCCAGTATGGGAAGGTGTTTTGTCGTTTTGTTGTGGGAATGATTTAGGTTAGACAACTGGTGCGTAACGGCTTGTGTCTGATGAGGTCGAAATGATTGGGAGTCTCGACCGATTTGAGTTATGCTTTTCATTGTGGCGGCGACGACACAGAATGGGTGGTTGGTGTAAAGGTGCTGGCCGTTTAGGCTCGTGTGGGGTTTAGCACAGAGATGGAAAGAACGGTCACGGACGTCTACATACATAGCGACAGGCGGAGGTGAGTGGGTCAAATACGTTATCGAGGTAACCTAGGCAAACTGGTGTAAGTTGGTTTATTGTTCTGCTTGCTTATTCTGTAGGCTAGCGCTGTGGATAAAATCGAGGGGCCTTCCAGGCAGGCACTTGGAGCTATGTGAATGTAGTTTCTGTGTCGACTTCAGAGCGTACGCACGTTCTTGAAGGCTTAGCGTTATTTCGGGGTTGACTTGAGGAGCTGCTTTGGGGCCTTGATTGCTGAAGATATAAATAACTTGCCTTAGTACAATGAGTTTCTGTTTTTCGCCTTTGGTTGTTGGAATGCTTTAGTGTGGAGAATTGGTGCGTGGCGACTTTTGTCTGGTGAGTTTCGAACGTTGGGGAGGCTGGAGCGTTTTCAGTTAAGCATTTCATTGCGGCGTTGGCGGCACAAAATGCTAAAAGATATATGGTGATGCTGGTTCTTACAGTTCGTCTAAGGTTTCGTATGAAGATGGCAAGAGCGGTCTCTGCCGTCTACACACATAGCAGAAGCTGAAATTGATTCGCAAAAGTGGTTAGTGAGGTAAGCAATAGAGCGGTTTATTGTTCCACCTGGTTTCTCCGTACACTGTCGTCGTGGATTGGGGGTATTTCTGGCATTTTCAGGTTTGTGAAGGCACTTCTTTGCGACGCAAGCTAGTGCGTTTGCTGCTGAAAGCCTTAGGCTTGTTGGGGGGGTTGGTGATGTAATTGAGGAACTGCTTTGGGGCGCCGATTGCTGGAAACGGAAATGGCTTGCTCTGGTAGGTGGCGCGTCTGCTTTGTGGGGTTTGTAATGGAAATGCTTTAGCTTGGAGGATTGGTGCGCAGCATCTTGTGTGCGATGAGATCCAAACCGTGGGGAGGATCAAACAATTTCAGTTAAAATATCCGTTTGTGCACAGATGGGAAGAACAGTCAATGCCGTCTACAGTCACAGCGACAGCTGAAGTTGATTGGTTAAAGTGGGTTATTTACGGAAGCTGTTGGGTGGATTCTTCTTTCGCTTGGCTCCTCCGTATGGTATTGTCGTGGGACGGGGGACATGCCAGGAACGTGGAGCTACGTGAAAGTAGTTTTACTGCTGAATGCAGGATGTGCGCTTGCTGGCAAAGGTCTAGCGTTATTTTGGGAGTGCAGTACTTGAGCTGCTTTGCGACACTGACTGCTAGAGACGAAAGTGACTTGCCGTTGTGTTAGATTGGCCTGTTTTGTGGGGCTTGTTGCGGAAATGTTTTAAGCTCAAGACTTGGTACGTGGCGGCTGGTTTGTGATGAGATCGAGACGGTGGGGAAGTTCGGGGGAGTTCAGTAAAGGTATTGATTCTGGCGAAGACGACAGAATGGGAAGGGCTGGTTGTTCCAAAGGTGCCGGTTGTAAAGGGTCATGTTACTTTGTATGCCAAGATATCGGGTACTGCCACTGCCGTATACAGACTCTAACAAATTCAGTTAAGTTATGCATTGCAGCGGTGACCGCACAGAATGGGAAATGATTGGCAGAGAGATGCTGATTATTAAGGCTCGTGTGACGTTGTGTGCAGAAATGGGAAAAACACTCACTGCTGTCTACATATATAGAGCAACTCGAAGTTGAGTGCGGAAAGTGGGTTATTGAGGTAACCTGTGCAAACTGATGTGAGTTGGCTTATTGTTCCGCTTGGTTCCCACGTACTCCAGTGTTATGAGTCGGGAGGTTTCTAGGTACTTGGAGGTATGTGTATGTCGTTTTTTGCTGACGAAAGTTAGTGCGTTTGCGGGTGAAGGCCGAGCGTTTTTTAGGCGTGAAGTACATGAGTAGCTGCTTCTGGGCATCTACTGCTGGAAGCGGAAATGGCTTGTCGTAGTAGTTAGGGTGTGTGCCTTGTAGCTTTGTTGTGGGACTGTTTAAATTAGAAGAATTAGTTTGTGATGGCTTGTGTGTGGTGGCATTGAAACGGTGGGGAGGCTCGAACGACTTTCTTTAAGCTATTAATTGTGTCAGTGATGGCACAGAACGGGAAGGGGTGATTGATGTAGAGATGCTGGTTGTTAAGGCTCGTGCTACTTTTCTTGCAGAGGTGGGAAGAACTGTCACTGCCGTTACATTCACAGCTTGAACTGCGTGCGAGCAGTTCGTTTTCGGCACTCTGGATCAGCGATCATCGAGAAGGGACAATCCTCAGATCACCTCGGTGAGGAGTAATGATCCCTTCCAAGCAATATTCAGGTGAGCTGTGCAAACTGGCATGAGCTGGTTTATTGCTCTGCTTGGTTCCTCCGTACGCTATTGTTATAAATAGTGGGGCATTCCTGCCACCTGGAACTACTTGAATGTAGTTTTTCATCCGATGTCAAGAGGTACGTTTGTTGCTGAAGATGTAGTGTTGTTTTGGGGGTGGATAAACCTAGGATCTGGTTCAGGGCACTGACTGCTGGAGACAGAAACGGCTTGGTGTAGTAATAGGGCTGTCTGTTGATTGTGAAAATGTTTTTGTTTGGAGAATTGGTAGGTGGCGGCTAATGTGTGATCATGTCGAAAAGGCGGAAACTCTAGAGCAACTTCAGTTCAGCTATTCATTCCATCGGCGGCGCTACAGGATGGGAAAGGATAGCTAGTGTAGAAATGCCGTCGGTTGTGGTTCATGTGATTTTTTATGTTTATGCGGAAATGGGATCAACGGTCACTGCCGTCTAGAGACACAGCAACAGCTGGACCTGATTGGTGGAAGTGGGTTATTCAGGTAGCCCGAGTAAACTGGCGAGAATTGGCTCATTGTTCCGCTTGATTCTTATGTATCTAATATAGCGAATGGGGGAATTAGAGACATTTTGACATATCTGAAAGTAGGCTTTTGGCAATTTCAGGAAGTGCGTTTGCTGCTCAAGGTCTAACGCTATTTTGGGGTGGGGTAGTTTAGGAGCTGCTTTTGGGCACTGACTGCTGGAGACAGAAGTGATTTGCCCTAGTAGTCCGGGTGGCGTTTTTGGAGTCTTTTGTGGGGATGTTTTAGTTGGAAGAATTGGCGGCGTATGTTTGATTATTTCGAAGCATTGGGGAAGCTGGAGCGTCTTCACCTGAGCTATTCATTACAGCGCTGGCGGCACATAATACGGAGGAATTGCTGCTGTAAACGTGCTGGTTGGTATGTTTTATGTTATTTTTTTGCGTATAGGGAATGAATTATCTGCCATCGACACTCACAGGCAGTTGTAGTTGTATGCGGAGTGTGCGTTATTGAGCTAACATATGCAAACTGGTGTGAGCTGGTTTATATTTTTGTTTCGGTTCCGCCGTACGCTAGTTTTATGGATTAGGAGGCATTCCTGGCACGTGGCTCTATGGGAATGTAGTTTTCCTGCCGTCATCAAAATGTGTGTTAGCTGCTAAAAGATTAAAGTTATTTTGGGGGCGGTTACTTGAGCTGCTTCTGGCTGGGTACTGACTGCTGAAGACGGACATGGTTGTCCGTATACTCGGGGTGCCTGTTTATTGTGGGAATGTTTTAGCTTGGAAAATTGGTGCGTGGCGGCTTATGTGTAATGTGGTCGGAACATTGGGGAGGCTCCAACCACTCCACTCCACTTGGGTTATTTATTGCGGCAGGGAAAGCACAGAATGAGAAAGCATGATTGGTGTAGAGGTGCTTGTTGTTATCGTTTGTATGACTTTTGTCGCATAGATTCGACGAACGGTGACTGGCGTCTAAATACCCAGTGCCGGCTGGAGTTCAACTCAGGAAGTGCGTTATTGAGGTAACCTGTGCAAACTAGTGTAAGTTGGATTATTGTTTCTCTTGGTTTCTCCATACGCCTATGCCATGGAGCATGGAACTTTGCCATTACTTGGAGCTACGTAAAGTAGTTTTTCTGCGTACTTCAGTTCGTGCTTTTGCTGCTGAAAGCCTAGCGGTTTTGTGAAGGTGGGTACCTGAGAAGCTTATTTGGGGCACTGTTTGCCGGAGACCAAAATTGCTTGACGTATTAGCGCGGGTGTCCGTTTAGCGGAATTTGTTGTGAGAATGCTTTAGTTTAAGGCAGTGGTAAATTATGTACGTTGTGGTTGAGATGGTGTGGAAGCTGAAGACGTAGGCTAAGCTATTGATTGCGGCGGTGACGGCACAAAATGGGAAGGGGATGTTGGCGTAGAAATGTTGGTTGTTAAGGTTCGTATGACCTTTTTGTGTAGAGATGGTAAGAACAGCCACTTCCCTCTACAGACAAAGGGACAGCTGGAGGTGCGTGCAGGAAGCGTGTTATTGAGATAAGCTGTGCGAACCTGTGTAAGTTGGTTTAGTGTACAAATTAGTTTGCCGGTGCGCTAGTATCATGAGCATTCTACGCATTTGTAACGATGTGAATGCGATATTTCTGCGGACTTCAGTACGTGCGTTTGCTGATGACGGCGTAGCATTATTTTCGGGATGAAATACTTGACGAACTGCTTCGGGGTGCTGACTGCTAGAAACGGAAATGGCTTGCCATAATAGTCGGGGTGCGTTGTGGGTTTGCTGTAGGAATGTGTTTGTCTGGAGAATTGGTACGTAGAGGCTGGTGTGAGACGAGGTAAAAACGTTGGGGAGGCTCAAAATATGTCCGTTAAGCTACTCACTGCGGCAGTGTCGCACAGAATGGGAAGGGCTGGTTGGCGTGGAGATGCTGGTTGTTAAGGTTCGCGTGTTGATTGCGCGGATATGAAAAGAACGGTCGATACCCTTTACTAACATAGCGACAGATCCAGTCCAATGAGGGAAGTGGGTTCCTGAGGTAGCCTGTGCAAACTGATGCGGGTTGGTTTATTTCTCTGCTTGGTTTCCCCGTACGCCAATGTCATGGATCACAGAGCATTCCTGCACGTGGATTTATGCGACTGCCGTTTTTCTGCCGGATTAAGGACGTGCGATTGCTGCTGAGGGTCTATTGTGTGGAAGCGTGGTGCCTGAGAAACTGCTTGGGGACAGTTGAGATAGAAATCGCTTGCCTTAGTAATCTGCATTCTTGTTTAGGCCGGCTTGTTTTGGAAAAGTTTTCATTTGCATCATCGGTACGTAGCGGCTTATGTTTGATGAGGCTGAATGGGTGGGGAGGGTTGAACGATTTCAGGCACCTTATTCCACCCCTCATTGCTATGGAGACGGCCCAGAATGCAAAGGGATTATTTGCGTAGAGCTGCTGGTTGTTAATGTGCGTATGAAGTTGTATGGATAGATAGGAAGAGCGGTCACTCCTGTCTACAGACACCGCGACAACTCGAGTAAGCTGCAATAACTGGGTTATTTAGGTAACATTCGCACACGCATATGAGTTTGCGTATTGTTTTGCTTGGTTCCCCCTTAAGTTAGTGTCATGGGATTGGAGAGCATTCCAGGCACTTGCAGCTCTGTGAATGTCATTTTTCTGCCGGCTTCAGAACGTGCGTTTGCTGCTGAAGTTTCTGCGTAATTTTGGGAGTGGCGTACATGAGGTGTTGCTTGGGGGCACTAACTGTTGAAGACGAAAGCGGCTTGCTGTTGTATGCAGCGTTTAATTCGTGGGGATTGCTGTGGGAATGTTTTAGCTTAGAGACTTCGTGGCGGCTTGTGTATGATGAGGCCAAAACGGTGGGGAGGTTCATACTACGTCAGTTAGGCTAGTCATTGCGGCGATGACGGCACAGAATACGACTGGGTGGTTGGTGTGGAGATGTTGGTTGTTAAGTCTGAAGTTGTATGCAGAGATGGGAAGAACAGTTACTGGCGTCTATGCACACAGCGACAGCTTGAGTTGGTTAAGATAAGTTGAATAAAGAACTAACCTTCGCAAACTGGTGTGAGTTGGTTTCTTGTTCCGCTCGGTTCCCCTGTGCGCTAGTGTAATGGATAGGCGGACATTCCAAGCACTTGGAGCTATGTGATTGTGAGTTTTCTGCTTGGTTGAGGAAGTGTGTTTTCTATTGAAGGCCTACCGTACTTTTGGAAGTGTTGTACTTGACGAGATGATCCACAACACTGGCCGCTGGAGACGGAAATGGCTTGCAGTAGTATTCGGGGCGTCTTTTGGGTGGGTTTGGTATGGGAATATATATTAGTTTAAAAAATTGTTGCGGGGCGGCTTATGTGTCATGTCATCAGGTGGAAATTGTGGGTGGCTTAAACATTTCAATCAAGCTATTCGTTGCGGCTTTGACTGCACAACATGCGAAAGGATAGTTGGTGTAGAGATGCTGCTTGTTTGGCTCTTTTGACGTTTCTTGGGGAGATGAAAAGAGCGGCCATTGCTTTATACAGACACAGCGCAAGCTGAAGATGAAAGGGGGGAGTGGGCTTATTAAGGTATTAGCCCATGTAAATTGGAGTGAGCTGGTTTCTTGTTCCGCTTGCCTTCACTGTACGCTAGATTTATGAATGAGGAGGCTTTCCAGGCACTTGAAGCTGTGTGAAATCGTTTTTCTGTCGACTTCAGTATGTGCGACTGTTGCTGAAAGCATAGCGTTATTTTGGTATGGGGCACATAAGGAACTGCTTGTGGACACTGACTGCTGAGACGGATATGGCTTGACGTACTAGTCTGGATGTCTGTTTAGTGGTGCTTGGTGTGGACGAGCTTTTATTTTGAAAAGTAGTGCAAGGCGGCTCATGCGTGATGAGGCTGAACCTGTGGGAAGGGCTGAGCGACTTCGGTTGAACTATTGATTGCGGATGCGGCGGCAGAGAAAGAAAAGGGGTGATTGGTGTAGAGATACTGGGTGTTAAGGTTAGTGTGAAGTTGTGCGCAAAAATGGAGGGCACATTATTGCCGTCTATAAACGCATCGAGGGCTTGAGTTGAGTGCGGGAAGTAGCTTATTGAGATGACCTGTGCACACTGGTGAGAGTTGGTTTATTGTTCAACTTGGCTCCCACCCCCCGATACGCTAGTGTCATGGATCTGGGGGCATTTGAAACACTTGGAGCTACGTGAGTGTATTTTTTTTTACGACTTCAGATCCTGCGTTTGCTGCTGATGGCCTAGCGTAATTTTGGGGTACTCAAGGAGCTGCCTCTGGGCACTGACTGCTGGAGACGGAAATTGCTTGCCGTAGAAGTGGCTTTGTTTGTTTAGCGGGGGTATTGCCGCTGGGAATGTTTTGGTTTCTAAAGTTGGTGCGTGATGTCTTGCTTGCCATGAACTAGAAACGGTTGGGATGCTTGAACGACTTTGTTAAGCTATTCATTGCGACGGAGACAACACAGAACGCGAAGGGCTTATTAGCGTAGGGATTTTGGGTAATATGGTTTGTGTGACGTTGTATGTGGGGGTGGCCAGAAGGGTTAGTGCTGTCCACAAACAGACAGACACCGGGCGTTGAGTGCCGGAAGCGGCTTATTGAGGTATTCTGTGCAAACTTGTGTACGTTGATTTATTGGCTGACTGTTTCCCCGTAGGCTGGTGCTATGAATCGGGGGATATTCGAGGTATTAGGAGCTATGTGAACGTGGCTTTTCTGCTGACTTCAGGAAGTGCGTTCGCTGCTGAAGTCGTAGGTTCTTTGTTTTAAAGTACTTGAGGAGCTGCTTCGGGGCACTGACTGCTAGAACCGAAAATGGTTTGCTGTAGTAATCGGTGTCTGTTTCATGGGGAGTGATTTAGGAGTGTTTTACTTCGGAGAATTGGTGCGTAGCCGCTTATGTGTGATGAGACCAAAGTGGTGGCGTGGCGAGGCTGGAACCACTTCAGTTAAGTTATTGATTGTGACATTGACGGCACAGAATTCAAAGGCGTCGATGATATGCAGATGCCGGTTGTTCTGTTGGGTGTGCGATTTTGTGCGGAGTTGGGAAGAACGATCATTGTCGTCTACAGACAGCGTCAGCTGGAGCTGAGTGGGAGTAGTAAATTTTTAAGGAAGCCTGTGCAAACTGGTTTGGGTTGCTTTATTGTTCCTCTTGGTTCCCTTGTACACTAGTATCATGGATTAGGGGCATTCCAGGCCCTTGGAGCTACGTGAGTGTAGTTTTTATGCCGACTTCAGTTAGTGCGTTTTCTACTGAAGGCGTAGCGTTATTTTAATGGTGGGGTACGTGAGGAACTGCTTAGGGGTGCTGACTAATGGAAAAGAAAGTGGCTTGCCGTAATAGTTGCAGTGCGTTGTGGGCCTGTTGTGGGAATGTGTTTGTCTGGAGAATTGGTACATAGCGGTTTGTGTGCGATGAGGTACAAATGTTGGGGAATGTCAAGCCACTTCAGTTAAGCTATTCATGCCCTGGTGACGGCAGAGAATGCCAACGACCGGTTGGTGTAGATATGATTGTTGGTACGGTCAGTGTGGCGTTTTGTACGGATATGGGAAAAACGGGCACCGGCATCTACAGACACAGCGACAGCTGGGGTTGAGTTTAGGAAGTCGATTATTAAGGTTACCTGTGCGAAATAGTGTGGGTTGGTTTATTGTTCCTCTTGGTTCCCCCATACGCAAGTTTTATGGATCGGAGGGCATTCCACCTAGAACTATGTGGCAGTAGTATTTCTGCCGACTCCAGTTCGTCCGTTTGCGCTGAAGGAGTAGCATTTTTTGAAAGGTTTGGTACCTGAGGACCTGATTCGGGGCACTGACTGTGGGAGACAAAAATTGCCTTAGTAATTGTGCGCTGCTGAGGGCGTAGCGTTATTTTGGGGATGGGGTACTTGTTTACTTGAAAAGCTGCTTCAGGACACTGACTACTGGAGGTGGAACTGGCTTGCCGCTGTAGTCGATTTGCTTGTTTGGTGGGTTTGCTGTCATTGTTGTTTTTAGAATTGATGCGTGGTGGGTTATATGTAAGGATGCCGAGACGGTGGGGCTCGTGCCAGTGCCAGTTATGTAAGGCTGTTGATTACAGCGGTAACAGCAGAGGACGCGAAGGAGTGGTTGGTGTAGATATATCGGTTGTTGCAGTTCGTGCTACTTTTTTTGCGGAGATGGGAATAACGCTCATTGCCATTTACATACAAAGCAGCAGCTTGAATTGAATAGGGGGAAGTGGGTTATTGAGGTAAGCTGTGCTGACTACTGTGAGTTGCTTTTTTGTTGCGCTTGGTTCCTATCTTCACTAGCGTTATGGATCAAGAGGCATTCCAGGCACTTGGAGCTATGCGAATGTAGTTCTTTTGCTGACTTCAGAAAGTGCGTTTGCTGCTGAAACCTGAACGCTATTTTAGGGTTGTTTGTGTGAAGAGATTTTTCGGGGCATTAAGTGCTGGAGGCGGAAAAGGCTTGCCGTAGTAGTGTGGGCGTCTGCTTTGTTGACGTTGCTGTGCAAATGCTTTACTTTGGACAATTATTCCATGGCGGCCTATGTGTGATGATGATCAAGAGGGAAGGCTGGAACAACTTCAGTTAAGCTATTCATTGCTGCAGTCGCGTCACAGAATGCGAAGGTGTGGTTGGTGCAGAGATGCTGCTTGCTATGGTTCATGTGCCATTTTGTGTTTAAAAGTTAAAAAGAATCATTGTAGTGTACACACACGGGGACCGCTAAAGTTAATCTTGGAGGTCGGTTATTAAGGTAACCTATGCAAACTGATGTGAATTGGTTATTGTTCCGCCAGGCTCCCATGCACACCAGTGTAATGAATCGGATGACTTTCCATTCACTTGGAGCTATGTGAAAGGAGTCTTTAATTACTTCAGTTTGTATGTTTGCTGCTGAATGCCATTGTTACTTAGGGGATGAAAGGCTTGAGGATCTGATATGGGGCACTGAATGATGAAAATGGAAATGGCTTGATGTAGTGGTCAGGGTGCTGGGGAAACGTTTTACTTTATAAAACTGATACGCGGCGAGCTCCTTGAAAATGAAAGTGAAGATGTGATAAGACACGAACCACTTCAGTTAAGCTATTGATTGCGGTGGTGACGGCAAAGAATGCGAAAAGCTATTTGATGTAGAGATGCCGCCAAGGTTGGTGTGATGTTCTTTTGTCAAAATGGGGAAAACGGTTCCTGCCGTATAGAGATACAGCGACAGGTGAAGTTAAGTCGTAAAAGTGATTTATTGCCTGTGCAAACTGGTGTTAGTTGGCTTTCTGTTCCTCTGGGCGTTTCCGAACGTTAGTGTCATGGATTGGGGGGACTTCGAGGAGGCACTTGGAGGCACGTGCAAGTAGTTGTTCTGGCTAATTAAGAAAGTGCGTTTATTGCTGAAAATTTAGCGGTTTTTTCGGCAGTGGGGTACTGGAGGAGCAGTCTCGAGGAACTGACTGCTGGAGGTCGAAACAACATGTTGTAAAGATGACGGTAGTTAAGGTTCGTGTGGGATTTTGTCAGGACATGGGAAAACGATGAGTGCTTTCTATAAACGCGGTAACAGCTGGAGCTGAGTGGGGTGGATGTTGGTTATTGAGGTACTCGGTGCTAACTAGTGTCAGCTGGTATATTGTTCAGCTTCGTGCTCCCGTACGTTAGTGTCATGGATTGTGCCAATTTTCAGGCACTTCGAGCTTTGTAAATGTAATTTTTCGTGCTGGCTTCAGACAGTGCGTGTGCTGCTAAACTGTTGTTTGCTTGTCGTGGGGGAGCTGCTATCACTGACTGCTGGAGACGGAAATGACTTGCGTTAATACACTGGGTATTTGTTTTGTGGATTTGCAGGCACGTTCTAGTTTGGAGAATTGGTCGCTGACGGCTTATGTGTGATGAACTTGAAATTGTGGGGTGGATCGAAAAGCTTGAGTTCAGCTATTCGTTGCAACGGTGACGGCACAGGATGCAAAAACACGGTCGTTGTATAGATTCTGGTTTGTAAGGCTTTTGTGACGTTTCTTGCAAAGATGGGAGGAACAGTGACTGCCGTCTACAAACACAGTGGCACTTGGAGTTTTAGGCGGGAAGTGGGTTATAGAGGTAATATTTGCAGCGTGATGTGACTTGTTTTATAGTTCTGCTTAACTCCCATGTCCTCTAGTGTCATGGATTGTCGAGTATTCCACTACGAATTTGGTTTTCGTCGTGTTCAGCAAGTGTGGTTGCTGCTGAAAGGTAGTGTCATTTTGGAGGTGGCGTACTTGCGGAGCTGCTTCAGGGCATTGGCGGCTGAAGACGGAGCTGCCTTGCTGTAGTAGTTGAAGTGTCTGTTTCTTGTGAAAATGTTTTGGTTAGGAGGCTCAAAGCATAGCGGCTTATGTCTGATGAGGTCGACAAGGTGGGGGGCTCGCGACACTTTTTTAAAGTTATTCATTGCGGCGGCAAAGAATGGGGGGGCTGGTAGGTTTAAGATCCGCCAGCTGTTATGATTTCTGTGACATTTTGTGCAGATATGAGGAAAACGGTCACTTGCGTTCAGAGACAAAGCCGCACCTGGAGTTGAATGCGAAAAACGGGTTATTCAGGTAACCTGTGCAAATTGGTGTGAGTTGGTTTGTTGTTACTCTTGCTTCCCGTGTACCATATTCTCATGTATCGGAAGCCATTCCAGGCACTAAAAGATATGTTACCATAGTGTTTTTGCCTATTTTTCCCATATTCTCATGTATCGGAAGCCATTCCAGGCACTAAAAGATATGTTACCATAGTGTTTTTGCCTATTTTAGCTGGTGCGTTTGCGTTTGAAGGCGTAGCGTTGTTTTGGGGTTGGAGTACATGACAGCTGCTTCAATGCACTGCGTGCTGGGGACGGAACTACCTTGCTGTAGCAATCAGGGTGCCTATTTTGCTAATTTGCTGTAACTACCTTGCTGTAGCAATCAGGGTGCCTATTTTGCTAATTTGCTGTAAAATTGTTTTAACATGAAAAAGTGGTCAGTGGTGGCTTATGTGTGATGAAGTCGAAACGATGAAATGGCTCGTAACAGTTGAGCAAGACTATTGATTGCGGCGTTGATGGAACAGAACGCAACGGGATCGTTTTTGTAGATATGCCGTATGGTTTTTGTAGCAAGTTATGCGGATCTGAGAAGAACATTTACTGCCGTGTACAGATGCAGCGACAGCTGGAGTTGAATTCGGGAAACGGCTTATTGGGCTCGCCTGTGCAAACCAGTGTCAGCTGGTTTATTGTTCTGGTTGGTTCCTATGTGAACTAGTGTTATCGATCGAAGGGCATTCCTGGCACTTGGAGTTATTTGAATATAGCTTTGCTGCCGAACTCAGCTAGTGGGTTTGCTCTTGAAAGCTTAATGTTATACTGGGATTACTTGAAGATCTTTCTCGGGGCACCGCCTGCTCGGGACGGAACTGACTTGTCCTTGTAGTCAGGGTGTTTGTTGTGGAGATGTTGTTGTTTAATTGATTGCTGCTAGTTCGCTTACCGGTGATGCGGAGAAAACGGTGGGAAGACTTGAACAACTTCAGTTAAGCTGTTCATTGCCGCGGTGACGTCACAGAATGTGAACGGGTGGTTGGTGTGGAGATACTGGCCGTTATGGTTTATATGACGTGTTCTGCGGAGATTGGATGAACGGTGAATGGCTTTTACAGACCTAGCAACTACTGGAGTTGAGTGCGGGAAGTGGTTTATTGGGGTTGCCTGTGCACACTGGTACGGCTTCGTTCATTGTCCAGCTTGGTTCCAGTATTCGCGAGTGCCATGAATCGGCTGCATTCCAGGCGGCACTTGGAATTGCGTGAATGCAGTTTTATGCCGACTTCAGGACGTGCGTTTGCTGCTGAAGGCCTAGTGCTATTTTTGGGAATGGGATACTTAAGGAGCTGCTTCGGGACACTGATTATTGGATATGAAAAAGTTTAGGTGTTGTAGCCGGCGTGTATGCTTTTGCAGTTTTTGTTGATACGCTGGATGCCATCATTCTTGTAGCGCTTCGAGAGGAGATAAGAAGAACTTTCACTGCAATGTACAGGCACAGGAGGAACAGAGTTAACAAGGTAACCAGTGCAAACTTGTGTGAGTTGATTGATTGGTCTCCTTGGTTCCCATGTACGCTAGTGCCGTGGGTCGAAGGGCATTCCAAGCACATGCAGCTATGCAACTGTAGTTTTTCTGCCGATTTGAGGAAGTGTGTTTGCTGCTG
>JRZD01020227.1:0-15471 GCA_000826945.1 Eimeria nieschulzi
CGAGCTGCCACCTGCCAAGCGGACGGGTGCAGCTGCTGCTGGTGGGGACGGCGAGGGGTCTCTGTCAGCTCCACCCCTCAAGAAACCTGCAACAGCAGCAGCAGCAGCAGCAGCAGCAGAAGCAGAAGCAGCAGCAGACGACATTGAGGATGTCCTGGGAGATACCCCCTTTATTCCCACCAGCTCAACACGTCTGGTACGTACACCACAGCAGCAGCACCAGCAGCAGCACCAGCAGCATCAGCACCAGCAGCACCAGCAGCAGCAACACAGCGTTAGCGTGTGTCTCTGTCTTCTTGCTGTTGGATTTTGCTGTCTTTCTTTCTCTTGTTTCCGGTCTCTCTGTCTCTGCCTCTCTGTTTCTTTTGTCTCCCCGTCTGTCTCTGTCTCCCCTCCTTTGTTTCTGTCTGTCTGTGTCTCTCCTGCTGTTTCCTGTCTCTGAGTGTGTCTCCTGTCTCTGAGTGTGTCTCCTCTCTCTGAGTGTGTCTCCTGTCTCTGAGTGTGTCTCCTGTCTCTGAGTCTGTCGCTTGTCTCTGGGTGTGTCTCCTGTCTCTTTTTTGTTAGGGTGTTGTCCCACCTGAGACTACGAAGCCTTCTGTCGATCCAGCGGCTCTCTGCGCTGCGGCGACTGCAGCGAAGCAAGTGAGGCTTGCCTGAATCCCTCCCTCTTTTTTTGCCTCACAGTTCTTTCCTTGGGTATTCATCTGTCTCCACCTGTCTGTCTCTGTCTCCATCTGCCCGTCTCTGTCTCTCTGTCGTTGTCTTTCTCTGTCTCCGTCTGTCTGCCTCTGTTTCTCTGTCTCTCTCTGTCTCTCTGTGTGTCTGGGCGTTTTCTCTGTGTATTCCTTTCTTTCGCTGCGTGGCTCGCATTGCTTCTCTAGCTAGCTAGCTAGCTAGCTAGCTAGCTATTTGTGTGTGAGTGGGGCGAGCATTTGTTGTTGTTTGCGTCAGGTGCTGCCTGAGTGGGAAGTGAGTGGCAGCAAGCGGTGGCTCTACGCCAGAGACAGAAGCCAGTGGTTCAACTATGGCCTGGACCACAACAGCTTCAGAGATTGGCTGCAGCACCTCCTCAACGTCAGGCTGCAGCGCAGCACTAAGAAGGCCCTCCACATCCAACACGCAACAAACTGGGACTCCTATCACCAGCAGCAGCAGCAGGAGATGCTGCAGCAGCAAGAGATGCAGCAGCAGCAGCAAGAGATGCAGCAGCAACAGGAGCTGCAGCTGCACCACCACCAGCAAGTGAGCTGGCAGCAGCTGCACCACCATCAAGTAAACTGGCAGCAGCACCAACAGCAGCAGCAGCAGCAGCAGCAGCATCAGCAGCAGCAGCAGCATGGAAGTTCTAGCAGTGCCCGTAGGGTTGCTGTCTTCTCGGGTGCTGCTGTCTCTGAGGCGTCCCACGGCTCGCAAGTGGATTCTGTCTCCTCGGCCTCGGCTTTGCGGATCCCA
Source organism: Eimeria nieschulzi (assembly GCA_000826945.1). Taxonomy (NCBI): domain Eukaryota; phylum Apicomplexa; class Conoidasida; order Eucoccidiorida; family Eimeriidae; genus Eimeria; species Eimeria nieschulzi. Next base: position 1,453 of record JRZD01020227.1, read on the forward strand.
ACTCCCCAAGGGCCTCAAGGCCCAGCAAGCCTCTTGGGGGTCTCTGCGCTGCAGCAGCTGGCTGCAGTCAGCGAGTCCCTTAGGGAAGACGAGCAGCGGCAACGCTGAGGGGCGTCTCCTCCTAGCCAAGCCTCCCACACGCCTTCTCCTCGGGTGCTGCAACCCACGACGTAACATTCCTGTGCTGCCTGGTGCATACGCAGCAGACAGCCGGAGCTGGTGCTGCTGCGTTGCTCTTTTTGTTTTTTGCTACGAGCTCGGCGGAGTGCTAAGGAGATTTTCTCCAGCCACAGCTTCAATAAATACCAACAGAGTTGCTCCGCCCTGGCCGCCTTCACCGCACAAGACGCCTGTCTAATTAATTTTTATAGGGAATACATCGCGGATTATTTGCTGACCTAATTGTACTAATGTTTGTATTTTCCACAAATAATTGGCCCTTTGTTTCTGCAGTGTATCGACAGTTGCAAAAGTGCAAGGCTGATATAAGCTATCCGTGGTGGCATTTCTTTTAAAGTATTCGACGTCAGAGTTTTGCTACGAATAGTTATGTTGCTGTCCACTAAAGCATCCTTTCTATTTGCTGGTGTTCTCCAATTAGCAGTTCTAATTAGCATACAAGAGAGCAACGGCTGTGTGGAAAAGAAGCGTTGCTTCCTCCACTCAGAGCCTCGCGGCAAGCTTCTGGTTAGCGTCTGACTCTTGTCTGGGCACGGGTACAACCAGGCCATAGGATTCCTTGCGATGGGTTGAACAAGCTAGTCCTAAGACAGCCAACTGACTTCCCACCAGCGCCTTCAGGGATCCTGCCAGCGGATCCCCACGGCACACGCACCCCAGCAAGATGCAAAAACTCTAGAGGTGTCATGAGGCACTGTTCCATCAGTGCAGGCGCACTTGTTCGAAGCAAGCCGAAGCGCGGCAAATAAAGATGTAGCATAGCGAGCACTACTTGCGTCTGCCCTTCCTTAGCTTGCAGAATTGCAGGCCGAAAGAGATGCTACGCGTGGAACGCAGGGCGGCTCGGATCTTGCCCAATGCAAACTTCAACAAACCAAGAGATTCCTACGACACTGTCAACAGAGACAAGAGGATATGAACTGCCTACTGCTAGAAGCCTCACGTAGCAAAACCAAGGACTTAACTGCTGATTTCGGTTGCAGCAACGGAGATCTAACCCAGCAGAGGGACACAGCCCTACAGAATGCTGCATTCTACCTTGGCCAGCAACGACTACGACTGTCGTCGGGTTTAGGGTCGAGTTCGCAAAGAATTTCAGAGTCAGCAGGCTTGCGTCAACAAGAAGTAGACTCAAGGAGAGTTGCGAAAGGATCAACTGAGCGGCAGCGTCAGAACCAACTAAATGTTGCTTTCCGTACCCCAGCGGAGACACACAAGCTGAACTACAAGTCCTGTACGGCATATCCCTACAGGCACTAAACCGTATTTAGGATAAGGTTATGCGTCTTTCAATACACTTCAAAACGTGGAGAGCTATGGTGGGGAGCGCAGGATACTCGGTACTCTCAAACAGCATCAGGGCATCATATATGAACCCTCCTCCCCAGGAGCCTGCAGCTAGCCACAGCTAGATAGTGTTGCTCTGCCCTACCGTGCACACTGTATAGATAACCTTTAAGGTGTTAGTTCTGTATCACTAACATCAGTTCATCATGTTCAAGTGGAAAAGCATAAATGCAGTTCTTCAGCGTTTGGAGAGAGAACTCCAACTGTGGGGAGCTCCAACCGTTATTACAGATCCAACAAAATTCACTAAAATGAACCCACATCACCACATGGTTTCTTACAAAGGGCAAAAAAATGTGGCATTGGCAACACACAACCCATCCGTAGTGCTCTATAATATAGGGAAGACACGGAATACCCTCACTAGCGCATTTCGCACTGATTTTGCCTAGTAACAAACAACCAAGAGATGTAGAAATACAAAAAAACAAGTTTAGGGGTTAGAAGCCTGCCAACGACAGCAGCCCCGCATGTGGGTGAGCCACCTGTAGAGCTTCTGCTAAGGGAGGCGATTAGGGACTTGTGTAAATGCCTTAAATATGACGAATAAGATATTTTCTCTTGCCTTATAGCACAAATAATTAACTCTACGGATGCTCTACAGGCAAATTTCACTCAACAGAACTGCTTGCAACAAGAACAACACAAGGCGTTCGACCTCTGCCATTTCAACGCATGCCTACGGAGCACCTCTCCTCCATCCCAGTCTGCAGGGGCCTATGGATTCTTAATAATTGTTGCTTTTCGCTGCCTGCTGCGCTCCCTGGTGGTGGCCTGGAAAGTGCAATTGCCGCGACTACTAGAAATAGGACCTTTGTGCCCGCCAATGAATTTTGTAGAGGGCTAAAACCACTGAAATCCGCGCAGTGGGGGGTGCCGCCCTAGCCACCGGCGTAGGCGCTGCTAGGTGCAGCGATGACTCTCCCCCCGCTCTCAGCGGCGTCGCCGCTGAGCCAATCGGGCGCGGGCATAGTGGTTGGCATTATCATTGTGTTGCTCTTCCACGCTAGCCTCTTTTTAGGTGCGTATTATTTCTTTGCCACGCATTTGTATCGTGACTATGAGGTGCAGCGGCGTTCCGTACAGCATCTGTTTTGTGCTACCTTCACAGCATGCGTCTCTATGCTGCAGCTATTGCTGCTGGAGCTGTTGCATGTATTGAATCCCCTCGTCCGCCGATTCGTGTGGAACTTGGACCTTATTTGCGTACTGCTGCTGCTGTACGTGGTGCTCCCGGTCTCGATTATTCACAATGCATTGGCCCCTAGCGCCGACGCATTCCGCATCGCGGATTGGGCTGCAAAGTTCCCCCAGATGCAGCGCTTGCAGACGCGAGCATCAGCTCTTTCCCGTCTTGCTGCTGCTTCAACTTTAACTTCATCTGGAGGCACTGGCGTTCTATCGAAGCTCGGAAGGCTCTCTCCTCGCTGGAGGGAGTGGGCAGTGGTGGCTGCTTGCAGTGCCGTGGTGTTGCCGGTGCTGTGGTACTGTTTTTGCCAGTCTGGGCGGCTCCTTCACTTGGACTCAGGAGCCCTTGCTTCGCTATCCTATACCGAGCGTCTTTTGGCGTATGTGGGTGTCTGTGGGGTGACAGTCGTTTCTGCCTTGGCTGGTTTTGGAAGCGTGAATTATCCCTACCGAAACGTGGCCACATTTCTGTACCCCACAACTCAGGCTGCAGTTGCATGCGTGGAGCAGCGGCTGCTGCACACTTTGAATCTCGTGAGTGAAAAGAAAAAGGCCCGTCTCCATCTGCAGGCTTCTCTCAACCCGACACGCGCCCTCTTGTGGCCAACGCCAACGTCAGGCGTCCTGCCGCCGGCTCCACGGGGCCCCCGCCCCCCCCCCTCCTCGCACGATCCTGCGGCCTGCAGAAGGGGTAGAAGTGCATCGCGGAGGAACTACGGGGGCCTCGCGCCTGAGATGACGCCTGCCGCTCGGCGGGGTGCCAGTGGGGGCCACAGCGGCCAGCAAAAACTGGAAGTGGGCGCTGCCTCAACTCTTCCAGCCTCTGGGATGATCTCTACAGAACTCGACAGACACGCGGATGGCGCCAACGCAGTGCAAGACCAAAAACAGGGACTGCGGCGGTGGATGCCGACTTGGATGGGCGGCTGGCTGGACCGGATCCAAGCGTTTGTCTCTGGCAGAAAACTGGAACAGCAGTGCCAAAAACTACAAAACGAAATTGAGGCGTTGGAGGAGCTTTCAAGGGAACTTTTCGTTGGACTTGATGATCTTGTGCACTCCCGTGCCCAAGCATTGTATGGCCGCACGTGGCTTGGAAGGTTCAACAACCTGCTTGGCTGGGGCATGACTGCGGTTTGTTTGTACCGCGTCTTTATGAGTGCAGCAAATGTTCTGCTAGATCGGGTTAATACCACGGATCCAGCCACAAGGACACTCGAAGTCCTGCTCCATCTGCTGCACGTGCCTGTCGACGTCACGCTGCTGACTCCGTATTTATCGCTAGTGCTTCTGGGGTGGATTATCGCGTTGACTATTCGCGGTTTCTTCGAGAAGCTTCTGACTGTATTTCGATACATGTCCACCGCTGTGTCAAGCAATGTTTTTGCACTCGTCATGTCGGAGGTTATGGGGATGTATTTCTCGGCCTGTCTCCTGCTCACGCGTGTCTACCTCCCTCAGTCCTACCGCGATGCGTTGGCGCAGGTGCTGGCGCCTTCGCTGGATTTCAGGGCATTTCATCTCCACTTTGACCGCGTATTCGTTCTATCATCCCTTGCATGCGCGATATCCATCGCAATCACTCACAGACGCACAGCCGAGAAACTCAAAAGCCTATAAAGACGACTGATGGGCGGAAACTTCAAACCGGTTTCACAACTGCAACTCAGGGCGCATGCCACTGCTTCACTTTCTACCATTTTTTTCCCGAATTCCGGCTCTGCTCGTGTGCCATAGTGAGGTGCGTGAATATTTCCGCAAGCGCTGGCAGGCACTGACAAGAGTGACGTAAATAAAGATGCCGGAATGTTGGGCTGCTTGAGCTGCTAGTTGGTCCAATAGGCGTCCCAGACAAGGTCGTGGTGCTTGGCGACTCGGCGGCCCATGGGGACTTGGGTGAAAAGACATTGCGTGCAGAGCCTTCGCCCCTCTTAACGAGCGCGCCGCAGGTCAGGGGCACACATGGCTGTTAGATAAACACTTTAAAGTAGTGCTTGAGCACCGGCCTATCCGATGCGGTTAGGGTTTTAATTGGCTGGGGTCGCACACCAACAGCCAAGCCAAGGCATCACCGGCGGCAAAATAAAACCGTATTCCTGAACAGGATAAGCAAAAACAATATTTTGGGCCTCATGGCGGATGGTGGCTCCTCAGAGGCATCCCTCAATAGGGTACGACCTTACATGCGCTGCGACTAGAGCCAGCAATAATCATGTGGCACTAAGTCACTATAGATGTCCCCCGTAGGCACGGCATTCAGCTAACATTTACCAGTCCCGAAAGGGTTGGGACCTGGAAGCGAGGAACAGAGCTCACGTATTGCTACTACACGTCGTTGAGCTATCGCCTTGCTCGTTGGTTGGTAGTAGGTTCGCCCTCCGGTTTATTTTCCTTGACGCATTGGCTGTTGCTGGGATCCTGAGCGCCGGGGCTTACTCCCTGATCTACGCTTTTCACTGAGCATCCTTCGGTACTTCTGGGCTCCTCCTCGCTCGAGGCATCGCCCGCACTACTGCTAGAGGACATAGCACATGATTCAAGCTTGAAGGGCTGGAAATCCGTGGAGGTATCGGGCTCCAACAGACTCGGCAGCCGGCGATTGATGTCCCTGTCTAAGGGATCCACAAAGCTAGGGGGCTTAACCAGCACAGCCGGACGGTCAGAAGTATGCACTTTGCTCTGGTGTTTTGTCCAGAAGGAGCCGAAGCTTTTCCTATGACGGATGGCATCTCTCTCTAGAAGTGCACGTCCTTTCTCATCCCAGGTTATATAGTCCTCTGGCCGCAAGAGCAATTCTCCGTCTGGGTGGTGCTGAACTTGGGATTTCTTGAAAGTCAAAAGTTGCTCAGGAGTGCCGAAAAGCTTTATCGCCTCAACGGGGCACTCCACATCAACTTTCAACACCAAGCCTGCCCAGCAACCCAAAACCCATGAAGTATTTAGCGTTTTGTTATTGAATGACAAAACACACAATTGTTCATCCACACAGAGCTCAGGGAAGCGGTGCTATCAAAAAATAGATTCGCTATTGGGTTTAAGAAGACAGTAATAAGAAGTTTATTATCTAATGCTCTTCCTGTTCATGGGCTCTTGGGCTTCAATCGACGTACCCTTGAGTAGCTCGAGCGTCGCTTGGCGGTTTTCGCGTTCGTCTTTTTCTAAAATATACGAGATTTCCTCATCCTTCTGCTCTTGAATCTTTTTATCCCATTCTTGCTCGCTTTTGTGCTGCAAACGCAGACAAACTATCGCCCGCCAAACTGTCTTATTGCAACAAACTGTAGGGATGTTGAAGGTGCAACCAGAAAGTGCCAAGCAGCGGGCGGACAGCTCAACAAGATCTCTGGCAGTCGTAGCTCAGCACTTTTTGTCCAGCATAGAGAAGCTAAAGCAGCAAGCATGCTTAGAAGGTAGCTCTATTACATCTCTGGCAGTCGTAACACAGCGTTTCCTGTGGCTGAATGAAACGCGGGAAAACAAAAGAATAAGGCAGGCATACTTTTTCTCGAATTGCTTCAAGGGAAGTCTCCATAAACGATCGCAGCCGCAGGGTCTCTGCTTCCAATTCCGCCTTTGCCTTCGCGCGCAGGGTCCGGGCTTTCTCCTGTGCTGCCAGCACAAGGGCCGCCGCTTTTTCTTCAGCATCCTGAAGCAGGCGGATAGCCGACTGGCAGTTTACTGCTGGTGGCACATTGCCAGCGGGAGGCCGCCACGAGCCTGCGCGCATGACACAGGAAGAGCATTCCAAAAAGACGCCTTTGCTTGGGGTCATATGACAAAACCCTTCGGCGTTTCGAGGCAAACATGACGAAGTCAGGGCATTCAATGCAGTGCATCAGCGACCACCAGCATGGCGGCGCAGGTGACACTTGCTGTCCCAAGGGTGCCTCGTTATTCCCACGCCAAGGCCTCTTGCCTCACTTGTGAAAAGCTCCGAGAAGCTCGTAGCCTGAATGGGGAAGCCGCAACATGCCTGGGGCATTTCTGCTGGTAGGGTGCTTATTGATCTTTGGCTGTCAGCCAGGTGTATTGAACTGTTGGAACTAAGAACAGGGAAGTCACCGATTGATGATCGCCCATGAAGGGAAGCCGCAGTGAATGCACGGGCAATGCGCGTTGGACTGTCATGGCAGCTGCTTTGGCTGGCCAGGCTGCTTGAGCTAGCAGCATTGGCCCTTAAAGACCGCTCCAGGTCTCTCTGTAGCAAGAGGTATCTTTGCAGGCGAACGCCCGCACCTCCAGCAGCGGGCTGAAGTCCTGATGCAGTGCTAGCGATTGTATACCGCTGGGGTGGAGCGCCAGGTGCCGAAGCTGCCGCAACCATTGGGCGGTGAGTTGCTGACGCGCCAACAAGTGCACTTGAGTGGCCAGATAGGTGGATGCTTTGCTGACGCCGAAGCTGCTGGAACCACAGCGGGTACTCCGTTCTCTGCCCTTTCTCTAAAAAGCTGTGCGGCCTTGCCATAGAAATACTCAGAGGACTGCTAGCTGTTGCCCAATCCTTGAAAGTGCTCGATTGAGAAAGCGGTTGAATGAGCGAACGCAGCCGTTGAGGCCGCGCCCGCTGGGACGCCGCCATGACATGAGACTGTGAGAGGAGAACTGCCGGCCTTGGAAAATCCGAGAGTTGCAGCTGTGGCCGCATCACCGATGTGCCATTGGCCCCTGCGCTGACTGTGCCCAGACGTTTTCCCTTGCTGGGCCCCCCTCCAGCTAGGTTGTCCGAAGTCAGGGCTTTGGCAGTTAATACCGAAGGTGCTGCCTCCCGAGTTGTCGCCCGCTTTCCCGACGTCCCGACCACGATCCTTGAGCGGGGATCGCGCGTCAGTCCACTCGCTCGCTTTCCGTGGTTTGACATCGGAAGCGACAAAGCTTAACTGTGCGGAATGCTCTACGAGTTGACGCTTGTGTTTCAAAATTGGGCTGCGGAAGAACGCGACGTGGCAAAGCGAACTACCACTCCTCGGTGATCGGTGAGGCGGTTTGTCCGAGTGGTTAAGGAGGTGGACTCGAAATCCACTGGGCTCTGCCCGCGCAGGTTCGAATCCTGCAGCCGTCGTTATTTTCCCTCTAGGGACATGCATTCAGTAGCCTGTGCATTTTTCGCTATTTGAGAAAAACTGTGGGCATTCGTTTCGAGGAGAAAAAGGAAAAGGACCTGTGGATGTCTAGGGCTCAACGGAAGGAGTGAGGATTGAGCACCAGCGGTCGCCGCTCGCCGCCTACAGATTACCATTCCTTTAACATGAGGCTTTGAGAATGCGCCAAGGCACATTAAACGTTGAATGGCTGAACAAATAGGTCACACTCCAGCAGATCTTGTGATACGCTTGCTCGCAGTACCTCTTGGTTGTAGTAGCTCGAATGTCATAGAAGCCCTTCGGGCTATAGTGGGCGACTCTGAACACCAAAATGCACCCTGCTCATCCTGTCTGCAAAACTTCAGGGAGTTTCAAAGATTCATTAGACCCATTTTAGGCCAGTGAACGTGGGAACCAATTGAAACCTTCTTCATATGCAATTTTTTAAAAACAACTTACAGGGAGTGAGCTCGAACTGCATTGTTAGAACAGAACTAACATATACTTGAACCGGGCAAGAACCTCAAACTAACCTCAAATATTTGCGCTCTTGCAGAAGAACAAATGCACTTAAGAAGCTTTGCCAGAGCTATTCAACTCCCGCCTCGTCACCACATCTGATGCGACCGTAACCTAGCGTTACATCACGGTAATTAAAGCTGCCTGTCCTTCGTTCTTCTAAACATCAACCACCACTTTAAGAGATCAGCCATTAAACGACTAATGGACAACTTGCACAGGAAGGGTCGGCGCCATTCCTTGGTTGGGAGCAAACAGGATTCTTGTATTCTCTGGCAAGAGTAGACGCTTGACAGGGTGTGTTGACGTACCCCATCCTGTAGACCCTTTCTCAAATCCGGAGTTTTGTCTGCGGTGTTGTTGTCCCAGCCCAGATACGACGACAGAGGGTAACAGATCCCTCGACGCAAAGCCGGTTTGAGGTGAAATGCTCTTGTACGAAATAAAACAGGATGCGTATGCAGAAACCATATTACCAGTGCATTTCAAAGCTCCCTACGATATTCACTATTTCTTCAAGTTTTTGAACATGACAGTCTGACTACAAGCCGCTTCAGCCACATGCTGCGCCCTGGCCGGTAAAAGGACGTGAGGTAACCGATACCACCCCTTAAAATTCAAATTGGCCCTAGAGAAGTTCTGCTTCCACCGCCACTGAAATTGTGGGAGGGATACGCGATGCTGAGGTCGTGCTGAAAGATGGCAATAAGCAGCCAAATTCTTTTCCTAATACACTGGACCATGCGAGCAAGGTCTATTCAGGCTGTACATACACCAAAACGGCGATCTAAGTGAGCGGCATATGCAGTCCGTGAGTAGCCTGTTGAAGCCAAATTGCCGACGACGTATTAGGGCAGGCTGTTCTCCCAGCATGTTGGCTCGTGAAAACAGCGCGTATCATTAGATCAAAGCGGAGCACCTGGAGTTGCGAAGTGTCAGATGCACTCTAGGGCGTCTCTTCATCACTATGTGTTTTAGTCAACAGCAACAGCCCTCGTTATGATTGGTATCCATTCTGTTTGCGCCAAATTGCTCAGAGGCTGCTCTTGGTTTCCTTTGATGAACACAAGAGAATTTCTGTTCCGGAAGAAAAGCTTGCGCTTGTGCCTCCCGCCTTCAAAACATTGCATGACAGATTACAAACTATTAATTGAGAGATACGCCTAATGGACCCCATCTTCTTCTGGTCTTTGTGAGCCCTCAAGCTCAGTGGTCTTTCCGGACTCTGCGTAGAAAGGCAGAATTTCCGAGATCTGGCGTAGGCAGTTCTGATCATCACCATCGTTTGGATGAATCTGAGCGTCGCGGTAGCTTTGTCTCCATTTGCTTCAGACAGCAACCCTTCCATTGCTCTCGTTTGGGGTGAAGTAGGCTTGCCCAACGCTACCTGTTTTTCCAGAGTTCACACCTGCCTTAGCTAACTGTTCTTTCGCCCCCACAGTCTCGTTTGCTTTTTAAACCTCCTTTGGATCCTCTCCCTACTCATCTTCTGTCTCCCTGATCACAGGTCGATTGGCAATCCAGTCCATGAGGGAGAGTCTGTCGCGAACGCGCTCTTGTGTTTGCTTGCCGATGACAACTGCTAGGCCATTGCTCTTTGGTGAAAGTTGATGTCAAATTAGTTGAGGTGGAGGTGTAACGGCGCCCAAGGAACGGTTGGGGTTCAGTTCCATGGTACTCCACGTAGTAGAATTTTCTCCAGAGATGAAGAGTCAGGAGCAGAAGGTAACGCCTTTAGTAGTTCCAACAGTGCTCTTTGATTTCCTGAACCAGGGCATACTGCTGCTGACTGTATCCTCCTGTCCTGGACGATAAAGGCCGTCATCCGACCTTCGTACCGTCCCGACGTGCTACTGTCATCGTATAGGGAGCTAGCGTCATGTCTCTAGTTCGTCGAGCCTCTGGCTGGCTGGTCTGAACCAGTGATGCACCTTTTTCTTACATTATAGTGGTTTTGGGGAAGTAAGTGATTGGCTCCTGGTAGGGTTAGATTGTCGGTCTGTCCTTCTATTCCCTGCTTACACACCTGCAGGTTCGCCCACTGTTGCCTGAGGTTTGCTAACTGAATTTCTCGTTCTTCATCGATAGACTTAGCTGCCAACTCCAAGGTATAAAGGGAATTGTAAGCGACGCTCCTGGTAAAGGCCAACGTATGGCCCACGATGAAGTCCTGGATGTCAATGTACTCCGCAAGCCTCTGGGTGGCTTCCGCTCGATCCCTAAAGGGCTCCTTTCCAAATAATCGGGGGCAAAACTTTGGAAAGTCTTCTAACCGTGCCACTACTGGGAAGCCGAAGCTGTACATCCGCAAAACAGTATGGAGAACCACCGTGACATTACTTGCCTTTGATTACTCCTGGATAGCTCTGTTTTTCTGGCTCCCGCACAACCTGCTCACCTCTGCCAGTGTTCAACCCTTCTCAGTTCTTCGTAAGTCCAGTTAGCCAGATCTACACGCAATACGTAAAGTGGAAGTATGCTTTGTGACTTCGACGAATTGTCTCACTCACTGGGAACAGTTTATTGCATGCTCGTAGGTCATTCTTACAGGAGTCTGACGATCGCATAATTAGGACTGGTCTCTCCACTACGTCCATCTTAAGGGACTCTTTGACAGTTTGAAACAATCGACTTGCATAACTATAGTTGGAAACGCGCATACAAATATGCGTAGCCGATGCCTGCAACAGATTGGAAGCACTGAGGCAGATGAATGCTGGTGTTTTTTTCGTGCGGATGTTAAAAACCACCATCCTGAACCTTAGAAATTCATTTTACAAAGGCTGCTCCCCAGAGGTGTCGAACCATCTCCCAGTAAACAAGGGGACTTACAGAGAGCAGCAGGCTTTCGATTGCACAGAATGTGGGAACGTCAGTGGTCCAGGAAGCTGCTGCTAATTCGCTTAGCTCAACTCTTGTCCAGTTTCCTAACCAGTTGATGAGCAAAGAACCATTAAGGCCTTGTTTTAGAACCGCCTGTGAAGATGAGTTCTCTTTGTTCATCCACGCCGCCCAGCTTGAGAGATCTGCATTCCATGGCACATGAGGACTCAATGACTGCGTTCTAATACACATGATCCCCAAAGTGGAGCAGGCGCCAAGTAGCATCCAGCTCATGTCATGCATAATTCTTTTCGTTGGAAGGGAGAGGAGGCACGTACCTTGGACACTTCTCTGGGCCTGAGAAAGGAATGGGATAAGACCACCGTGTCTCGAAAAGAAAAGTTTCACAAGCAGTTGGGTTTGAGGCAACCGTGTTAGGGAGTCAAGGTATGCAGGTAAGCCAACGGAGTCAGTCTGCAGGACGTCCTGGAGGTTATGAAGGCCCCGAAATGCGAGCGCTAATTGCAGCACCTGGAAGCAGCCAACATGTACACGGTACAAGTGGTGAAGTCTAACTGGACGACTGCAGTTCTCGCCTACAAGTGATAAGAAGCGGAGAGCTAAGATTCAACGGTTCAGCAACCGCAAATTACGTAAGTGCACCAAGTACCTCGAAAGCTCTGCAAGCACAGCCGCTGAACGCTAATGGGCCCTCTGCGAACTTGGTTGACGGAGCTTCTGCATGCATATCAATAACACACTGGGTTCGGCGTAAGTAAACAAGCGTGTCACCAGTCACGTGAACGAACTTGCGGAGAGCGGGACTTCCATCCCCCAGGTACCAAGAAGCAATGAGTACTAGGGACAACCCAACATCCTTGCACCTTCAATTATGACTTGGAGTGATATGACTTGCGAAACCGCAGTTGATATGCGTATGAGTGGTTGGAAGGCTTGCTGCAGCACAATCCAGCATAACAAACAAGTTAAACTCCCATCAAAATGTGATGGATGGGCTGCAGTAGTCCAAGGCAGAGACTCACACACAGAATCGTTAATGCTTCACGAACCTGTGTAACCTTATTGGCGAGATTGAGCACGTAGTTGAAAACACCTTCATACAGCGCATTTCGTAACTGGCGTGCCGCCTTTTCGACCCCTAGTGGACAGTGCTGCAAAATCGAAAGGACTGAACCGTGTTGTGAACCAAGGAACGCCTCTATAACTTCGACATCTTCATGCGTCAACTGGGAGCCCTTAGAGAGAACCCAGTAAGCCAAGCAGACGCGAATTGCACCTAATGCCTGCAGTAGACCAAAGGACAGCCGCGTGCCATTTAGTGTCCACATTGCGACTGCTAGCTGTAAGGGGTTGCATGGCCATTCGGGTTGCGATAGTGTGAAGGTACCTCCAGAACGGTAAAGCCTAACGCCTTTTGCAGCTCTTCTTTAATGAATGAGATTCCCGTTGGAAAATCCCCACCCTGCTTGGCATTCACGAAGCTGCCGTGAAGCAACGACCTGTGGAGTTGCTGCGACGTTAGCCCTAAAAGCCCCAGAGTTTGTGCAGTGGCACTGTCAGATAAAGCGCCTGCACAGTGAAAACAAGGGAGTTCAAAGTGTAAAATTCAGTGAAGAAACTTGTTCAAACACAGCCAGCACGCGTAGCCGCTGTACATAGAGCTCCGTGAAGTATTAGTTTAAGGCGTTTGGACTCACTTTGAACAATCAGCCGAATGATTTTAAAAACACCCTCATCTGCTGGTAGTCCTTCACTGAGCAGTGTTCCAGAAAGCGAGAGACCCTTGGGTTCACCTTTGGTAGTGAAATCCACAGTCCATCTCCAGTGGCACATAGTCGAGTTAACGTCGGACTTTGATTCCACCGTACTCCACATTGCCAGGACCTGCCGCACACAATGAAAAAGGCGTGTGGTGGTTAGGCTCAGCTAGCAGAAAGCAGCTGGAATAAAGTTTGGGAGAATTACTATGGTTCACAAAAAACATTCTACAGTCTAGCATGATGGAGCTTACGTCGTAGAGACGACTGATATTGTTTGCAAATTGCATCTGCTCATTCATATTGAATCCGCTCAAGAGGCCAAAACAGGACAGCAATGAGGGAAGTGTGCGGTCTTTATCTGTAGAAGCACGCATATGCCTTGGCGCGTGTGCACGTTAATAAGGTGGGTTATCTCACAACTTTCAGGCACCACTGAATTGTGACACAACAAAAATAACTGCCGCTGAAGAAGAGGCTAAGTAGTTCTTACTATCCGAATGATATCCCACTACCGTGATGACCTGGCTCTTCTGGTACATCAGCAACTCGCTCCACACGCTCAGAACAGTGGAATACTGCACCGGTGGTAGCTTGGAAATCAGCGTGCAACTATTGCTCGCCGAACTCTTCTGAGTACTATCCCAGGGGAGCAAACAGCCGGGTGAGTCGTACAATCCCTTTATTCCGTCGAGGGCAGCAGCGGCACGTCTAGGGTCTGCGGTTTTCGAAGGATTGCCTTGAACTTCTGGGTGCATTCCACCGCCTGCTAACGCCTCAACAACAGCTTTCGGACCTAGGCTGTAAAAGCAGCTCCCTGTCAAGACGTAGCTCTTTGCCTCAAAGCCCAGCAGTTCGGTGTCAACCACAGATTCAGGGAAGCACCCGTCCCTAGAAACTATTTGCTCAAAAGGAATACTCTGTAGACACTCCACATGAATGGCGCCCAACGGCTCACCATCCAGGGCACCTACATCGCTTCGAATTACCATCTGCGATGCAGTTGGGCTCCGAGGGGAAGACCTTTGCCGTTCATCTTTAGGGAGACTCTGTAGGCTCTCCACAGGAATGGCGCCCAACGGCTCACCATCCAGGGAACCTAC
>JRZD01020229.1:0-15372 GCA_000826945.1 Eimeria nieschulzi
AGTCAAGTGAGACTCAACACTTGTCTGAATGAAAGTTTATTAATGACAGTTTTGATAATGAATTGAATGCTTATGCTTAACGTATATGTAACCATAAACCCTAGCATATTGGTTTGGTTTTTTGGAAGCGAGTCAAGTGATGCTTGGACTGAAATCCAGGCTCTGCTTGCGTTTCTTATGTGTCAAGTTGTGGCTTGAAGTCAGGTGTGTCCTGTGGGACTTCAAGGTGTGGGAGAAGGAAGCAGTTTTTTTTCCAGCACTTTTTATCTCACTGAAATTGTTGCTCCTAAGCCTGTTCCATATTTACTTCCTCCTGCGCAGTTAGAAAGAATCGCCCGTCGGTGTCGATCTGAGCAGTAGTAGCTAGCTAGAAGATATTTCCTCGGGAGAGCCCTGGTGGCGGCCCAGTAGTGTTTTGTTTTTTCTTCTTTTTCTTCCGCAAAGTAGTGTGTGTTTTGGATGCACAATAGCACATAGAGCAGTAGAGCAGCATTTCGGGGCCCGTGTCATAGGTAGTTATAGGAATGCGAATTGGGTCGGTTTTCTGCCCCAGCAAAAATTGTCCGTATTTTTCCTGTGCTATAGGACCCTACTGATCACGTCCACATTACCACCTGTGGGGTTCATGCCCTTATGTGACAGGCAGAATATTTATTATGAATTTTGAGCTGTCTAGGTTTTTTTCTCACCGGTTCTGTGCATAATTGCGTTGGATGAAAAGGTTTATAACGTCTTTACACTGGGTTTCATGTGTTTTGTATACTCCCAGCCTCCGGGCACTGAGCGGCGGTGCGAAGCTTAAATTGTGCATGTCTAAAGGTTCATTGAACGGCTTATAGGCCCAATACTAGGACATCAGAGAAGCTATTGACTATTTTAAGATTTATTCGACGATTCAGGGATTAACCATCGAGCTTAAGGAGGAGTGCGCACTAGATGCCCCATAGAGGCCGTGATAGCAGATATGGGATTTTCAGTTTTACCGCATCGTGTGAGGGGCTCGCGTGAGAACTTTACCTGTTTCGGGGTGAGAGCTTTACCTGTTTGCAAATTTTTTAAGCAACCTGGGCACGGGAGTTTTGGTGGGGATCCCAGCTGTTCGGGATTTCCTGACCTGGGCGGACCATCACCCAGCCTTGTCCAGACCCTACAAAGGTCCTTAACGGTCCTTCGCGCTAAACCGAAGAGGGTCTCACACCATCAGCCCCTTTTCCTGTCTACGTTTTAGGGATTGGGGTTGTTAAACAACCCGGGGCATTGAAACGCGATTTTCTGGACAGGAGCATAATCGGCAATAGCAGCAACGACGGTATGGTGGACCGCCCTTCATAAGCACCAATGAAGACATACATCTTACGAGGGGGGCAGATGTGGAATGTTAATGCATATGTTCGATAATGCAGTGTTTGTCAGTTTGTTATTACTTGGGATTGTTTTACCTAATGCTCTAAGTTTTCAGAGTTGAAGGGTCAAGCATATGAAGGGGAGAGAAGCAGTAGGCGACCTTTTAAGATTGTATGTTAACAGGATGCGTGTGTCCCCAAGCTGCCTGCACCTTGGCCCCATCCCATTGCTGCTTGGCTGAGCGCAGGTCGGCATGGGCTTAGAAAGCAAACCAGACAGGGGCAGAGTTCTGTGCTGATTATCAAACACATGAACTGATGTTGGCAGTAAATCTACATTCGCATAGCTCCAATTGCCTGGAATGCCTCTCAATCCATGATGGTAGCAAACATGGGAATCAAGCAAAACAATAAATCAACACCAAATTGCTAAAAATACCTCAATGACCTACTTTCCCCACTCAACTCTAGCTACCGCTATGCCTGTTGAACGACTTGCTTCTTCTTCCAATCTCAACACTGAACGTCACACGAACCATAATAGCCAGCATCTCTAAACCAACGACCCCCTCGCATTCTGTCCGGTCATTGTCCGAATGACTGACTTAATTGAAGTATTCTTATGTTATTGTTTTGTTTTAGTACTTAAGGCCTTTAAGCAGAGACTCACGTACAACCATTACAACACATAAATACGACCGTTACACTTAGAGCTTAAAGTTTAGGGCTTAGGGTTTAGAGAGAAGGGTTTAGGGTTACATCTGAATATAAGCCTCCAATAGCGGTGCCTAGCTTCGTAGATCGTGTTTCCTTAGGCTTCTGCTCCCCGTCTTGCCTAGCCAGAGTGCGTAAGCCCCTATATACGCACAACTAAATAGACAAATAACAAAATTTTGGTAGTTGCGCACTGACGGCAAGCTCATTTCCAGCACACGACAAGCGCAACCAGACATGGCAACGATAGCTGCATGTGAACCGAGGCAAGGAGATGTGGACGCGTCGACAAGAGGTTAACTTCATGTTTGCTTGTATCCTTGTGTCTTCTTTGCTGTCATTGATGCTCGTGCTATGCAACGCCGGCACGCAGCAAGGTTTTTCTTGCCAGATAGAGGGATGCATGACTCACCAGGCCCCAAACCCAAAACCCTAGATCTAGTGTTGGGGGGCTAGCAATGTGCCTATTCGCCATAGCAGCACGTATAGAGGCAGCGAAAACAGCACGAGGCGTGTATCTCTGGCTATAACAGAAGTTTTCGAGGAGCTGAAAGCTGGCATACGAGTAGCAGCAGCAGCTGCTGCTGCTACTGCAGCATGCGCGCTCTCTGCCCCTATTCTGCAATTGAAGAAACGGCAGCAGCCGTTTCTGGGGGATTCCTGCTGCGCCTCTTGTCTTGTGCCGTCACAGCTGTAGCAGCAGACACGTTAGCAGCAGCACGTGCGCCTCTCATCTTGTGCCATCACATATGCTGCTGCAGCAACAACGCTAGCAGGAGCTGCAGCACCGGTTGCGTGGGGTCGATGTCTCAGCGTGGTCTTCGCATTTCCTCTGTAGGGGCCTCCAGCCTCTCGCCTCAGATCCCGTGGGCCCCCAGGGGCCCCTGACAAGCCAAGGCTTGGAGTTTGCTGCCCTCAACCAAAACTCCATCTGCGTTGTTGTTGCAACGAAGCGGGGATTTGTGGCTAATAGCACAGAGCCCTTTAAGAAGACCTTTTAGAGGGGTATGCAAACGCTACTAGCCAAACGCGATGTAAGATTTCATGTGGGGAAGGGTTTATGGTTAAGGGCGTAAGGCTTTCGGTTGTTTCGCCTGCGGAGATAGTTCATGTGTATGGTATAGGAATCTCCTTTTCGCTCATCGGCTGTTCCCTGCTTAGGGTTTGGAGCTTCGGGTTTCGGGTTTCGGGTTTCGGGTTTCGGGTATCGGGTTTAGAATTTAGGGTTTCGGGTTTGTTTTGAGGTTTAGGGGTTGGGATTTGGCTGATGCAGATTTGCTCCTAGCGGCAGAGGATGAGGCGGATGAGGAGACCAGGGCATCAATCTCTTCTGGAGATGCTTTACACTTGCAACATCTTGACCGTCGTGGGGAGTGAGCTGCCACCTGCACTGTCTCTTGCTGCACAGTCCCATCCTGCACCGTTCCTTTTTTCTCGGTCTCTCTTCTCTTGTGTCTCTGTCTCTGCATGCCATCTGTTTCTTCTCCGTTTCTATCTGTCCCTTCCATGTCTTTTGTCTATCTCTGATATATCTTTATCTGTCTCTTTTCTGTCTCTTATCCGTTTCTTATCTCTATCTTATCTGTCTCTTCTTTGTTTCTTATCGGTTTCTTATCTGTCTCTAACTGCCTCCTTTGCTTCTTATCTGTCTCTTTTCTGTCTTATGTGTCTCTTATCTTCCTCCTATCCGCCTCTTATCTGCCTTTTATATCTCGTGTTTGTCTCTTATATACCTCTCATATTCCTCTTATCTGTCATTTATCTTTCTTATGTGTTTTCTCTCCCTCACCTATGTCTTATTTGTGTCTTATCTGCCATTATCTGTCTCTTATCTGTAATTCATCTGTCTCTTATGCGCCCTTATCTGTCTCTTATTTGTGTCTTATCTGCCTTGATATGTCTCTTATCAGTCTCTAGTCTGTCTCTTATGTGCCTTTTATGAGCGTTTATCTATCTTTCTCTTATGTGCCTTTATCTGTCGCTTATCCGTCTCTTATCTGTCTTTTCTGTGTCATATGCGTGTCCGATCTGTCTTTTATATGCCGCTTATCTGTCTCCTATCTGTCTTTTATCTGCCTTTTATCTTTCGCTTATCCGTCTCTTGTCTGCCTTTTCTGTCTCTTATCCCTTTTTTTGTGTCTCTCCACTGTCGCTCCCCGTTACTCTCGTCTGTGACCCCACTAGCCTAGCAGCGCAAAAGGCAATAGCAGCAGCGGCATCAGGAGCTCCAAGTGTGTTTGTATTCAGAGGTCAGCGGGGACTCGTGGGGGGAGAACGTGTGCGTCCTGCGGGATTACAGACAGGCAAAGCCCCTCAGCAGCGTTTCGACTGGAAAGCGGTTTCAAGAGGTGGGTCGCCGCTACGGCCCGCTACGGCAACGGGCGTACAAGTCTCTTCACTAAATGAGTGCATCTGTGCTTGCTCTGAGGAATCCACCTGCACTTCCTGGCCTTTCAAGGACAACAAATGCAGCATCTTTTGAGTGGCGATGATACCCGTGAAGGAAGATAAAGCCATTTCAGGGCTAAACTCAACTCCACAGCTCGCGTGTAAGGCCTGTCAGCAAGTTTAATCCCGTCCCTTACCAGCCGTGCTCTGCTACCTCTGTTGCTTGTTCGTCTCGCCCTTGCTGTAGTTTTATGTCGCTTCGCTTTTGTCCGTGCTGTTTCTCTTCTTCTAGTCTCTCCTTTCTGTGTCGGCTCTAACCTAGTACCTGATCGTGCTGTCATGTTTGTAAGCTTGTCTTTTATAGGGACCCATGCATATAAGCTTGTCTTGTCATAGGGACCCATGTATGTAGGCTTGCCTTGTCATAGGGACCTTTGAACTCGGCATGAAGTTCCCTGCTGACTCAGTGCACTCCTGGGCTGCAAAAGACGATTCCAAGGGTGCGATAGGTAGTGAAGAAGACCCACCTCCTGAGACAACCATGGAGTGAACGAAGAAGGCAGGGGAAGGGCAGTGCTGGAGTTTTAAAGCCGTAGAGAGTGGAGACCTCATTTGCCACATTTTCGACTCCAGCGATGATATTGAGGAAGAGGCGGGCTTTGTATTGGGGAAGCGCCAGTCCAGTCGATAGGGCATCGGGATGTCTCAGCAGTTTCCCATGTAGTTGTGCTTTTTCTCAGGAACTCTCTGGAAGCCCTATCAAGGCCCTCGGAAGGTGCCTGCTTTTTTCCCTTTTCTAATTGGGAATTTATTTTGATTATTTCTTTTCTGCCGATCTGTCTCGAGGGGCCAGAGCTGCTGATTTTACTATAAAAGTAAAATGCAGTAGAAACCAATAATAGCGAAATGATGAGGGATTTTACTGAACTTATCCGTCTGGAAAGCCGAAATAACAGCAGCAATGTCCGGACTAGCACCAACAACAGAACCCCCATGGACTCTTTCAGACCAGATGATCGGCTCAGCA
This sequence comes from Eimeria nieschulzi, assembly GCA_000826945.1. Classification (NCBI taxonomy): domain Eukaryota; phylum Apicomplexa; class Conoidasida; order Eucoccidiorida; family Eimeriidae; genus Eimeria; species Eimeria nieschulzi. The sequence continues at coordinate 5,473 of JRZD01020229.1, forward strand.
CTACCAGCAGCATCCATCACCTCCGCTTGCCACAACACTAGGAGCAGCATCAGCTGTATCTACACCCGCTTCTGCCGCAGCAGAGCAATCAGCGCATGGCTGAACTGCGCATTCTAGCAGATGCCGTGGTGCCTCACTTGCAGCAGCAGCTGCAACAGCACAAGCAACTGCTGCTGCACCAAGCCCGGGATATCCCTAATAAATAGGCATGTACAACCCGGCTGCTTCACAAACAGCAGGAACAGCAGAGATGCTGCAGCACCGTTTCTCGTTATGTGTTCCGGTGTTTGCTGACGCTGATGGATGGAGGGTGGTGCAGACTGTAATCGCCAAACACTAAACCCCGAACCCCATCTATCCCCTGGCCTCTCCTTTATACCAGGTTCGTAGGTACACTGCAGCTGCTGCACGCACTGCTGTTTGTCGCTATGTGTGTGTGCTAATGCTGTTTCTGCATGCACTCCTGGTGTACATCGGACCTGAAAGCTCATGCTGCTACACGCCTGAGTGCATATGCGCTCTTGGAAACCCCCCACTGGCGCCAATCACGGGAGGTGTTTCTGCTGTCTTATTCTTTGTTGCCTGTGTAGGGAGATGCGGACGGGTGCCGTGCCAGCTGTCCGTTTCAACGAAAGGAACACATGAAAGACCAGGGATGACGCAGAGAAGCTGGGAGTGTTTACTCCTTATGGCTCCAAGGTCTGAGTTCTCAGTTACGTCTTCTTTGCAGCACCAACAGCAACTCGTGCTGTCCATGCTCCCTTGTGCAACAAATGCGGAGACTACTCTGTCTTTGTACTGGCGCGCGAGGGCTGCAGTAGAACCTCAGGCGCCTGAAACAAACTCCAGGTGCTGCTGTCGGTGTGTGCAGCAGAAACTATGCTGTAGCTTCTGCAGAGAGACGCCATGACTCTCGCGAGTCTTTGCTGTGCGGTGTATATCCAAAGACGAACAGCAGCACCAGCCCTTTGTGCGAGGGGTGCAGCGGTCCTGACCCACCGTTCCCATTTATCCCTTTTGGGGCTACTGATGGCAGGTTGTAATCTCGCCTTAAATAGAACGAAGAGCTTTCGCTTGTGTGCAAAAGCAAACAGGAGCAGCAGAGCAGCAAGCGAGGCACCTAACAGAAAGGCAAGCCAAGAGCCATCTAGCCCCTCCACTTTCTCTGAGGGCTGCAGATCAGAGAAGCCTGAGAGACGCAGAAGACGATCAAGGAGACACAGCGGTAAATTGGTGCGGGTGCTTCATACGGCAAACAACGGCCAGATACATCGTAAGAGACAATGAGTGTGCCCTAAGTTGGGAAGAGAAAAGAAGGCGCACAGAAGGAGCAAACACACAGCACCTAGAGCCAGCACCTGCAGCAGCTGCTGCAGAAGCCCTTACTTTGCTGCAGAGCAGAGATATGCAGCTCCTTATAACCGTCAATAGCAAAGGGGACAGTTGCCCCGACGTGGCTTCTGCGCCTGCAGAGCATGGGGCCTGCCTGCCCACAGAAGGATGCCATGGAGGAGCGCTCAAACACACCCCAACCTCCTGTGACGATAAAGAGGTACATAGGGACACAACGGAGAAAGGAAACTTATGTGGATAGTAGGCGGCAAGGCACAGTAGCACATAGGCGGAGAAAGGAGCGGCGACGAGGGTAGGCAGAGGGAGAGAGGCAGAAGCAGTAGCATTGAGTGCAACAGACAAACTAAAAAACAATACAAAGGAGATCGAGAAGACAGAGAGATAGCAGAGAAGACAGGGAATGACAAAAAGTCCTACCGGAGCAGTCGATGTATCCAAGAGATCCCAAAGCAACACGGGTGTTTGGGGCTCGCTGAGAATACTTAATGGACTGCAATGGCAGCAGCGACAGCAGCTAATGCAGGAGCAATAGCAGCAGTACAGACTTTGCAAAAGGGACTACAGCAGCCACCGCACCGCTCCTCTCTTTGGCCGCAGCAGCAGCTGCAGCAATAGCAGAAACTACAACACGCATACCCCTAGATGTCCTCAGCAGCAAGCAGCCGGGGCTCCGCACGCATCCCCCACGGACCCTCACGCAGCCGCAACACTATTAGCAGCAGCAGCAGCAGCGGCTAGCACCTTGCGTGGTTTGTTTGCTAGGTTAAGGGTGTCAAAACAGTAGTGCAGCATCTGCTGTCTCCATCTCGAGAAGCTATAGGCTGCCTCCACAGCACTGCATGCGACAAGAGGTCTCTCTGATGGCACCAGTGAAGGCGCCTTCCCCTGGACCTCGTCTTTATTTATAGCACAGACACAGCTCCCCTTGGTGTACACATTCGAAGTCCTAAAGCAGCAACAGCAACGCATCCAACTGCGCACATTGAGCAAAGATACGGATAGACAAGAGACAGAGAAAAAGCAGCAGCAGCGAGGAAAAAGACTGAGAAAAAAGAGAAATAAAAGAGATAAAAGATGCATATATATCAGATACAGAGAGACGGGGAAGAAAAAGACAGGAATAAGAGGCAGAGAGGCACAAAAGGGACGGAGGGAAACAAGATACAGAGACATGAAGCAGAGAGAGAAGAGAGACGAAGAAAAGAGACAGAGAGGACGACAAAAGACATGGCGAGAAAAGAGATAGAGACAACAAAAAACAGAAAAGAGATGGAAAGAAATGAGACGGCGGTTAAAGAAACGGACAGAAATGAGACAGACAGAGAAGTAAGAGATAAAACATCTTCTGTGCACAAGAATCAACACAGCCACCACCGCAACAAGGAGTATCACCAACACTATCATTCGCAGCATCAACAGCAACAGCACCTCTACGACCCTCAGCAGCATCAGCTCACTCGTCAGGATCTGCAAGGGCCCAGAAGCAAGGCTCGGGATCGACAAGCTGGGGGCACTCTTTCTGTACATTGCATTGTTTTCTTTCCTCAAGGTGGTAAGGCATGCAGCTGCGGGACAGCTCGAGAGGCGACACTCCGCCTGTCTCTTGCCCAACCCGCAGGAGCGGCCGACGCCAACGATAGGCCTGCCCTTCGCCGCAGGGTGCCGAACATGTAGACCAGTCAGACCTGAACAGCATATATCAAATCCTAAACCCTACGAGTGCACAGCTGCTATTCCCAGAGGTTTATATTCATCTGCGACACCTCAGGATTCTTTTATCAAGGTGTTTCTGCAGCGAATCTCGCCCTAAACCGTAAACCCCCAACAAGGGCCTAGGGTTTAGGAAGAAGAGAAATTTGGGGAAGGAACGGACCACTCGCTAACACCGCAAAGCGGCGTGACTTCTCTGCAGAGCACAAGTGCAGCACCAGCACATGCTGTTTCTCCGTCTGCTGCGTTGCGGTTGGATATCTCGATACCACCGCAGCCAAAGTAATAAAGGTCCTTTGTGTACGCGCGCACCAGCAGCTGCTGCAGTTGCTGATCCTGCTGTTGCGACTGCTGCTGCACCTGTTTCTCCCTCTCTTCTGCGCATGCGCGCTCCAGCGCCTTCCTCCACCCGTAGGAGACACGCAAGGCCTCATCCCTGCTGCAGGGTTGCCATCCTGAGGGGCAGGAGCAGCTCCCGGTGGCTTCGTCGTACCTTCCGATAACTGCTGCTGTTTCTGCTGCTTCTGCTGGTGTCACGTGGAGTTTTTCCGTGCCTGCTGTATCCTCTGCTGCTGAGGATGTGGATGAGGAAGTGGTTGTCTCTTTCTGCTGTGGTGTTGCAGCAGCAGTTTCTGCTGCTGCTGGTGTTGTAGTGCTGCGGAGAATCTGTCTGAAATCCACGGCGACACACGAGTCCGCCAAGATGTACCCCGCCTTTGCAGTTGTTTCTCCTCCCTGCAGCAAAGCAGCTTGGCGTCTCCATCGGGAGACTGAAAACCGGGCTGCCGTGAGGGCCTGAGAGAGAGCCATCTGAACGTCTCTTCTGACATGGACATCCGGCAGTGCCGCCAAGCGGCTGGTGCTGTTACTATGCATGCGCGACGCGCGGATCCCTAAGAAATGGCGATAAACTGAATTTCGTTGAGACCTGTTCTCCATCCGGGACTGCAAGCCCTCGGAATCCACGAGGTACTTACGGAGGAACACCCTTTCCTGCTGCTGCCCTTCAAGCGCATGCTGCCGCTGCAGCAACAGCACTTCCTTTTGCAGCACCTCTTCCAGACGCTCCCGGTTCTCCGCCAGCTGCTGCATCTGTTGCTGACGCTCCTCCAGCTGCTGCTGCTGTTGCTCGTATGGAGAGCCTGCTGCATCCGCCTGAGTTGTCCCTTTCAGCTGCCCTTTGTGGTCACCTCCGTCCTGTTGGTGCTGCTGCGGTTGCTCCTTTTGCTCATGCTGCTGCAGCTGCTCGTGCTGCTGATTCTGCCGTCGCTCGTCCTCCTGTGCCTCCCCCTGCTGCTGGATTCCTTGCGGCTGCTGCAGGAGAGACAATCTGGCCATGGCATTCCGCAGCTGAGCGATGGTGGCAGCAACACGTTTGTCCTCGTCTTGCGGTTGCTGCTGCTGCGGCTGCTGCAGCCGGTGCAGCCTGTTGGAGAGCTCTTCATAGAGAATGGCAGAGACAGCATGAGATGTTGCAGCTGTGTTTTCTCCTACAGATGCAACAAGCCGCAGGAAGCCTCTGTTGCTGCTGCTGTCCTGTTCTAAAAACGCATGCACGGGGGCAGGCAGAACGTCTTCATCGTCCAGCACAGGCTGAGCTGCTGCTGCTGCTGCTGATCTTGGGCCCGTTGAAGATGGGGCGGAAGCCTGGGGCTTCCTAGCAAAGGCCCCCCAATTATCGCCCCAGCAGAGCAGCAGCAGCAGCAGCCATCGGCGCCGCTGCTGCAACGGGCGGCATGCCATCGTCGCTAGTATTAATGATGCTCTACCTACAGACTAAGCTGTAGTTTGGAAGGAGGAGGCACCTCCCGAATACTACAGCATGGCTCGTCTACGCCCTGCCCACTCTGCTGCTGCTACTGCTTCCTTTTCTACAACTGCTGCTAAGCAGCTGCATCAGTAGTAGAAAAAACCCAAGCCTCAGCACAAGCTCGGAGGGCCCCTCGAAAATCCTGCTGCCTGGGGGATCCCTAGGTCTGTTGAGCACCCGTCGATGGGTGGGGACAACACAACACCCGTAAAGGGCCACAGGCTCAGGGTTTAAGGTTTAGGAATTAGAGCTTGATGTGTTACGATATTTTAGCCAAAAACGCAAAATAGTTTTTGTTTTAAAAAGTAGCTGCTGCTACCGGGGGCGATAAACACCCATCCATCCGCTGTGGTCCAGCGGCCTGCATCTGCTGGTGAGGCCCTTGCAGTCTATGTACGCCAGTAGGTGTAATGAATTTGGTTTCATAAAAGCATCATGCAAGAAATCTTTTTTGCATGTGATAGCCAGAGGCCCGCAGCGACAGGAACAGCAGCAGGGACAGCAGGTTGGCCCTGACAATCTGACCAACCCCAGGCCGGGGCCCCCAAGGATCTCAGCGCCCCCAATAGCCAACAGACATTTCCAGACGCCCACAGGAGAGGCAAGGAATTAGGGTAGTTTGGCCTAAGTGCTACAGCAGCAGCAGCAGAAGCAGCCGCAGCACAAGTAGCTGCAGCACAGATAGAAGCAGCAGCAGCAATAACAGCACTGACAACAGCTACATTTTTTTTTCATTTTAACCGGAGGAACGTTTGGGACGGGAGCGCCGTAGACAGAGACACGAGGAGGCAGCTAATGCTGCAGTACCAGAAAGAGAAGGCCGCGCGTTTGAGCGCCCTGGGCCCGGCGAGACATTGCCCTTACGGGATGAGTGATAACAACAGCAAGCAGCAGCAGTAGTAGTAGTAGTGGTAGCAGCAGCACGCTGCTGCATAAAAAGGAAGCAGCAGCACGAATGGGCAACAGGAGCACCACTGAACAGCAGCAGTACAAGTGAGCAGCTGGAGTGTGTCGCAGTGTAAATATTAAACAGAAGGTTGCAGGAGTTGGACTTTATTTCGGAGCGGAGGAAGATAGGGCTACAGGCCACACAAGAAACTGTGCTTAATAAGCTGACTGTCGGAGACTTGTTTTTTTAAATGTATATGACCCTATCTGAATTTTAATTTACTAGGAATATGCTGATGAATGTGTTTCAATGAAAAACTGTGATTAACTGCTTAAAGTTATGCACTTCTTAAAAAATCGAACTCTCTGTCGCAAGTTACAAGTTAGAGGGCTACTATTAGCATTGTAGCACGGTAATCTACATGCTTACCATCATAGAGTTTGCACATCAGCTGGGTTTTCCGATCGTCCTCAGTTGTCCCCCCGATTGATTCAAACACTATAGGAATCTGTTTGTGTGGCATGGTGAAAGCAGCCTTACTTGTATGATTGTGTGATTGATGAGGCGCCTGAGGTTCAGGCTAGCTCTACCCTTCCCCTCTCGCTGCGTTTCGTGTCACCCAAAGGCCACACCGGAGCCTAGGCTAGTTGTCGGATGCCCTCAAGGAGGCAAGCCTTATGGGGGAGGGCTTCCTTTAGGGCTGCCTGTTCTTACCTGTTGGTTTGTGTTCGCACTTATTGTCTTTAAGCAGAGGCATAAATACGGTGGTTACAAATAACCTATGGTCCATCCACACTCTAAGAATATCAGGTCAACAAAGAGTCGTTTGCACGTCTGGTTCGCTTAATGTTTAGACCCATCAACTTTCAACTATGTAAATATGGAAAAACGCTGCTGGGGAGATGGTGAATGGAAAGTTCAGGATGCTGTGCGTCTTGCTGGAAAGCACACGGTGCAACTGTCCACGGCAAGTTGCAAAAACAAACGATTGAAGTGCTCACCGGCCTTATTTTATAAGGCTGCTCTGCAAATTAAAAAACTCAATTTTCACTACAAATTGGCGTTTAAAAAGACTTAGGAGTCTTCTCTTTCGAGACTCTGAGTGCCGTTTAAGGCCCACATAGGCGCACTGATGGGTGACCCCCGGGAGACAGAGGGACACTGTTTGAATTCAGTGTATATTATAAGATAGTACAATGAGTCATTACATGAACACTGTATTTAATAGATTACAGCTCCCCAAGCTGATCAAGTGATCGAACTAAGCCTAGTATTAGCTGGCCACAGCTGCTGTCTACATTGTCTACCAGATTTGTTGCGTCGTCGGGCAGCCGGAACAGCATGATGAGCCAGTTCTCAGCCCAGAATACGTGTGTTATTAGTTTGATTTTTTTACACGGGCATTTGCTCATCTGTGGCGATGGACGGCACGTCGGTAGCGTTCTGAGCTGCATGTCTTCGGACAGCCGAAGCCTAGCACACCCTAGGACTTCCCCTTCCTCCCGTGTTACTATCACACTAGTCTTACTGACTGAAATGTTATAGTACTATATGAGGTAAATGTTTAGAGTTTAGCAGTCCTCTTGCCTCTACTGTCGCCCATGCAGTGGGAAGTGCCATCTCTGACGAAGCAACAATTCAGCCTATGGCCCAGTCAACAGCAGCTACACATGTTCTCCCGATTCTTCCTAAAGTAAAACAGGAAAAAAGTAAAATTAAACAAGCTTGGATGTGCACCGAAATGCGCTCCAGTTTGTGAGCTCTTCGGGATATATATTTTTATTGTTAAAGTTACTTGTTTCCCTGTCTGCCAAATAATTAAGCTGCGTTGGTCCCTTTTTAGGTAGCTTGCTCAACTCGAAATACTTACGTTTTTTGGAGCTACCGGCATTCTCCTTGCTCATGATGTCAACGCGAGGTTACAAGTGGGGTGCAGTTCCCAGGGTGTCCCTATGGGATCCCCGGAGGGCACTCTCCATTAGTGTATTCTCTATCCTTAAGGTCCTGCTAGTGGGGATCTTGTTGCTCTGGTCTTGCGCAACCTAGACGGAATTCAAGAAGAAAGATGGAGTTTTTGAGGATCTTTCTGTTGATAGACAGCAGCTTCAAACTCAACCCGTCCCTCCGCAGGATGGCAGAGGTGATGAGTGGCTACGTACCCCGCCCTCAAACTGGCCTGAAACACCCGCTGATGACGGGTCACCGCTTGACACGAATACGGATTCAGAAGACAAAGACAAAGCTCCATTTTCGAAAAAGAAAAAATCTGGGCAGAACGGCAAAGCAGAAATGTCAGTTCAATTTCGTCAGGCCAGTTGGAGTCCGACGGGAATGCGCTGGGTTGAGCTGAAAGTAGAAGTACTCGGGCCGGATGGCGAAACAAATTTGGGGTATTCAGGTGGGGTAGCTGCATCTCTCATTTTGGTCGATGACGAGGAATCCTCGGAGAGCTCCGCTTCTAGGAAGAGGGAGGACAAAAGGGAGGATGGAAGGGGAAGGACTGTGGAAATTACCTTAAGCATGGCAACGCGAGGAACAGAGCAGCTTCACTTGGCTCGTTGCGAAGACGCCACAAGTTGCCCCAGGAACGGTTTCTAACGTACCTAGGCATCCTGAGCCCCAAAACTTTGTGGGATAGTTCAAAAAATATCACAGCCGACGCCCGACACCGAAACGATCCTAGCTCTGACAAAGCTGTTTTTGACACCTGTAACCCGTGCCCGTACGGCAGATACTGCCGGGGAGGCGTAATAGCGGGAGACTGCCTCGCAGGGTAGCGATTTCCAGACTTACGACCCAGGCCAGTACTCCTCACCACTTCTGTCGGGCTGCACATTTTTTTTAGAGCATTAAATCATACAGGGGAAACAATAAATTACATATACGGAAGTGTGTGTTCCCCGCGGCCTGTTGCGACTCAGGTTTTTATGTGGTCTGGGAAACTGGGTACCGAACCCTTGGAGGGAGCGGGTATACAATGAACCCTATGCCCCACCTAGCGCTAGCGGGAGCGGGTATACAATGAACCCTATGCCCCACCTAGCGCTAGCGCAGCAGGCGGCGTTACCTTGCTTACACTGCAGAACTGGAAAGACGTAGGAGAAACTGGATATGGAGGCATTCCATGCACACACAAGCATTACTGTCCAGCAGGTGCAACAGCATCACAGCCGTGCCCCTCAGGAAGTGTCAGGCAGGACACACTAGGCAGATGGCAGAATGACTGTACCACCTGTCCCAAAGGGTAAGCTGGCATTCACTTGGAGGTATCGTTATAGGGGCTACCACATTAGTCTCTTACTAGCCAACACAGCAAAAGCTATGATACTGAAAAGGGGATTATAAACAGCCCACAGCTACCGGTATAGTTGGGATGAAAGCCTGTACTGTTGGTAGTCCATGACAGTTTGTTTCCCACAATTAGTCCTAACTTTTCCGGGCATCTTTTTAGCCAGCGGTAAAAGGGTATGTGCATTTCCTTTTTGTGCATACCACTGGTTTTGTGGCGTTGTGGGAGTTCCGATTCTTTTGCCCTCATCTATCGCTCATCCCTAAGCCCTGCCCAGCAGGGCATTTTTGCTCACTAGGCTCTTTGGAGCCCCGCCCATGTCTGGGAGGAACATATAACCCACACCAAGAGGGCAGTGGCACGGCGTCGTGTCTCCTTTGTCTGCCAGGTTACACTTGTTTTGGTAAAGGAAACAGTGAGCTTCGCCTTGAGAACCAATGCCCACTAGGGCATTACTGCCTGGAGGGCAGCCAACACCCTATTCCGTGCCCTCCGGGATCGTATGCAGACAAACGCGGCCTGGCAAGTGAGAGCGGCTGTAAGCCCTGTCCAGGTGAGATATCGGTTTTTTCTGCACGTTTCCTGAATGCTGGGCAGGCATGCTGGTCACACATATGCTTGGTAAGTGCAGCTTTTGCCTTCGGAGTAAGCTTCAAATTGCCTTGCAAAGAGAAAAGCTTGTGGGTGGAGTTGATTGCTTTGAGCTGCTATGGCAGCAAGCGATATCTACCAAGGCCCTCAAAAGGCAGTGGCAGACTTTGTGATTTTTATTATGTGCAAGCCGTTGCCCACATAGTGGATTTGGCATGATGTCAGCTGTGGGCACTCTCGCGAGACAAACGTCTCCGT
>JRZD01020231.1:0-15324 GCA_000826945.1 Eimeria nieschulzi
GTTAGGGCTAGCTAGCTGGCTGACTAGAGCTGGCTAGTTGTCTGGTTAAGGCACTTTGATCTCATTTGTTTGGGGGTGCTGATGAGCTGCAAGCGGATGTTGGCGCAGGTTGGCAAGGCCAGCAATTTCCCAGCATTTATAGAAAAGGTAACATGATGGAAGTGAGCCAGAAACCAAAAACCTAGCAACAAACCGAATAGAACGGTAATATTTCCGGAGGTATTTAATGTTTCAAGTACAAACTTTCCTCATATGTGTTGTTTTATTTGTGTGGCGATCTAACTGATTGCAAGATGTTGTCTATACACCTGCACGCCCCTTATGGGCTAACGACTGCAAATGCGTTTTCCAGCGAACGTGAGGCGCCGAATAGTCCCAAGCGTTTGGTGTGGCTTACTATCCTTGTGGTGTCTGTACACTCGGCATAGGAGCGTGTGTGTGGATTTCTGCGTGTTCACGGTTTATTCATGATGACAGATGTAGCACTAAGATAAAAGTTCTGAAAGAGAACAAAACATTCAGGACCACCTGTTTAGCGTGCCGCTTCATGCAAATATAATTACATTGTATTTCTCGCCCCCCAAAGACAACTAAAAATGAAAATAAAACAGATAATTTTAACGTTCAGATAAAACCACAAAGAATGCGGACTGCAGTGAAACAAGAAACTTAAATGGGAAAATAGAGAAATCACCGGCACAACAATTTTATTCAAGGCTCTCTTTAGGAGAAAAAACAGACATATTTTTAGAAAAGCTTTTGAAAGGATAGATAAGTTAGTGGAGTGAAACAGAAGAGTAGGAGGTAGCTGGAGGAGATTAATGGCAGGTAATTATCCTTCACTAAATGAAAATTTGTCTTAATCATACATTACAGAACATGGGGAGAAGGCTGAAAGGTTAAAGTCGCGTTGAGGACCGATCAGGCCCCTCAATCACTGCTGAGATTCGCACGCCATTCGAACCGAAACAAATAAAATACACCCTGTTGGATCTGTCACCAGGGTCTACGAGCACGCAAGGACTTGCAGGGTTTTTTAACATTTTAAAGTATAATTTAGCATTATGCTTGAATTGCCTTCAGGTGTACGTGGGACTGCAGAGTAGCATACAAAAAGAGCGTACGGTGGAACTCGACGCTTTCAGCAGCAACCGCCTGTCTGAAAACAAAAAATTTTCTATAGGGAAATTTTGTACTAATAAAACAATGGTTTTTCATTATTTAAAAGTTGAAACAAAAAATAAATAGCTAACAGCAAAGGCTCCACCCTTTTTGGAGGTGCATCGGTTCGCCTGGTGCTTAAGTCCAACAACCTCTCAAAAACATTGTTTGCTTGCCGTAACAACCGCAAAATCTTTCTTTAAAAAATTAAAAATTAATAAACTAATAAATACAGCAGGGAGTATTGCAGATGCATGTGGGCGTGTTGAGAGAAAGAGCGGTCTGGCCAGCCCACCGTCTTGTGATTAGAAAGGCAGCGCGCCAGCCACAAGGCAGCGGCACTGCCGACAAAATGAAACAAGGGAAAATCTTTTGCGTTTTTTGTCCTTTTGAAGCCGAAATTATCACTTTTTATTTGCGGAAATTATATTATTACTTTGGAAACACTTTAATGGGTCCCAGGGTTGTGCGCCTTGCCTCTGAAGCATCTGGGCAAGCTGCACGCTGCCTAGGTCTGCTCAAAACGATCGCAGTCGCGTCTCGTTTTAGCCTTTTGTTTTTNNATCAATATCTGTACTAGCTCTTCCAGCGGACGTTTTCTCCTCCCCTTTTCTCTGGAATCGACACACAGTACGCCTCTCGAGACGGCATATTGCTGGGAATAAAAATGAGCTCGGCAGGTTCTAAAAATGCCCAAAGTGATTTTGCGGGGAAACTTTCTATTCAGCAAGAGAAGGGCCTGAAACATAGACGGCCAGCCTCCCATGGCGGCGCTCCAGCGCCTGATGCGGCAGGAATATGTGCAGGGAGGATCAGTGAGCTGGCTCTGCACACCAGAAAGCGCACGGATTGGACGCGCAAAGATGGCAAGAACATCCGAGATCTAACGGAGCCACTGGCGTCACTGCAAGCTGCGCACTCCCACAAGAAGAGCCAGCTGCGTTTCTGCGGCTTGCATCCTGAGGAGCAGAGGCAGCATTTTCAGACTCGCTGGAAACCCGTCGATGGCAAAATGGCCTTTTGCACTAGCAGACGCGGAGGCAGTGCCACGGTGGAATGTGATTACGACTGCATCGACAGAGAGCACACATACCACACGTGGAAACGCATGGGAAACTCACAAAAGCACAGAGTGTCTAACCTCCAGGTCAGTCCATTTCACCCCAGTGTACAACTTTAAACACAAAAGTTCTGTAGCTTTACTTGAACTGGTAGTGCAAGTTCCGCATGTTCTGTGCATGCAAATCTACAAGGAAACATTTATAAATACTGGCGAATTGCTGGAATACCAGCAGCAGCAGCCGCAACAATAACACAGAAACACGGTAGCAACCTTTCTGTGTTTTTTGCTTTGAAATGAGATTTGTTTTGTGTGGATTTCGATTATCAGTTCGATCGCTTTCTAACGGTGGAAGAAACTGCACAGCGGAACGATCGGCTGCCTGATGTCAAAAATCGAAATCCTCCTCTTGCAAACGCAGATGGTCCATTTGAAAAGCCGCGGCCCCATGGAGGCAATTTGGACAGAACTTGCATGCCAAGAGAAGACGCACTACGGCGAGACCATTACGTCAATACGAAACCACAACTCCCGCTGCAGGCCAGCCATCTGCAACTGTCGACACTCCACGTGAGTTTTTGCATTTCATAACTTCTGCTGCCACAGGGGAACCTGATTGTTTAGCAAACAACCGCCTCTAGTACTTTTCTGTAGCTGTGCACATGCACCACGAACCAACGTGTCCCATGCATGCCGGCTTTGATGAGTCTGTACGGCGTTACGAGTGGCAGTTTAGATATAAACAATCAAATAGTTACCACCAGGCAAAAGCCGGCGAGTTTGCACTCTTGGCGTTCGTGTCAGCCGTTCTCATGGTGACCACCCGTGCAAGTGCTGAATGTACGGAATGGAATACACCGCAGTTTTCTTATAAAGTTCAGTCACACCTTCACTGCGCCACATGCAATTGTACTGCAGAACAAAAAAGGTCGGGAGAGGGTCGACATCCGCGAAAACATGAAGCGCTTCCCTGTAGGGGATCACGTCTTTGACTTTGTGCTCCCGCCAGATGAAACAGGCGGCAGGATTTAAACAGGAATACTACCGACTCCCGCATTGTTCGAAATACGCTTTCTTCCGGCTTCCCCGCGAATTTGGTCTAGCAAGCTAAAACTCGTTGGTGGTCGGATTCGCTGGCAGATTCGATGCATGCATGCAGCGTGGAACTGGGAGTTCTTGTGTTTCAGCAGTTATCCATGAACGTCATGAAACAATACGCAATGGAACTCCGGGGTCCCTGACAAATTCTATTGTTACCTCCAGGGATCCGACTAGCCAGTGCCATCCTAAGCCAACAAAAGTGTTTATAAACAAGACCACAAGCGAAAGGGATTGATTGTTCGTTTCAAGTTCGCCACCTGTGCGCAGATGTCGTATGCATCATCAGGTATCCTGTTCATTCTTCGTCTATTTTGGGAGCGACGTAAAACCGCAAACAGCTAACTTCGTCAGAGTCGACCGACATGACAGCAGCACTCTGTTGTCCAGGGCAGGGCAGGGGAAATGTGAATCTCATTGGCGTTCCGTGAGTCATGGCAATTTCCAGACGTTCGCAGAGACTGGCCCCTTTGACAAAGTTGGAAAGATAGCGGACGGCGAAATCCTGCTCAAACACCTCGCTGCATTGCATGTCCTGCAAGGACCCAAAGCAGCCAAGAAACATAGGGATATTTGAACTTGGCAAGTATTCATTCTTACCAGCCAGGGAGATTCAACTATATTTTTCTTTCCTCTGTTTCTGTGTAAAGTAAAAACAGCTTCCGCTCAGCAGATCTTCCCACTCACCGGCGCGTGAATGACTCTCGTCACGGAAAGGTTTTCGCCTTTAGCCGAGAGCACAAGAGAATCTTTTTCTCCGCGTATCCGAACTGCGAAATATCAAGGAAAAGATTTTAATGCACACATCATAGGGAAGTATGCAACTTGCGCTTGGAATGCTCGGGAACCAACACGTGCTGTACTTGTACTGTTCATGAGGTTTGTGGCATGCATGGTGCGACGGCCAATGGGGTTGGCTGCATGCAACGAAGGCACAATAACCCACCGCTTTCGGCAATTGAATGGATATATCGCAGGAGCTCTTGGAATTCCTTGGAGTCGACCGTGCAGACGCATGCGTACGGCTCGTCGGGAATCCGAAGGCGTTCTTGCACTACTGTGAGGAGCGCCACTTCCATGTGCCAAGTATCTGCTCACCACAATCGAAACTGCAGGAGACGTGAGGCGTCCCGCTGCTGAAAAGGACAGCCCTAATGAAGGAGCCTCCTGCATTTATTTTATCTAGGAGCCTTCAGCAGCAGCAGTATGTTGCAGCAAGTTTTATCTCATTCCGTTGGCTAGTTCGTACTATTATATTGTACTTGAGCTCCAGAAGTTTACCCGTTCTTTCTGGGTCCTCGATTGCGATGTGGAGGACTTCTTCGTCTTCGTCTGTGCCTTTTAAGGTGGAAAGATGCACGACATGCTTGTTCGTTTTCACCGGCTGCGTGGCTTTGAGGATAGTTGCCACGGACAAACCTGCGGGTAGCAACACGCATCACCCTTCAGTGTCACCTTCTGTAAACTCCGCTAGAAACACCCAAGAAACTCCGTCCAAGGGAACTGATACCGATTGCCGCTTGGGGGAAAGGAAACAGAAACGCACCGAGAGTTACTTGAGAGTCACACCTGTACTTGTGGAACATGTCGACTCCCCATGTTGTGCTAACGAGGGCAACATGGCTGTCGTCCATTGCCTGCATCGTGCAGCCGTCGGCGTCGCAGACGAAGTTTACTTCGGCGCATGTGTCTTTTAATGCCTCAAAAATGCGCTTCATTGTCAAGCCGTCCAGGCTGCACTCGAACATCTTCGGGGCACAGAGCTGCAAAAATCGGTGAACCAGCTCAAGGATGGCAGGAGCGGCCACACCGCTTACGTTCCCTGCAGGCTGCGGGGAGGGCAGGAGAGCTCGAGGCAACAGCCTATTTTCTGACTAGTGCGCCGGAGTAGCTCTAGCTACCAAGCTCACAGCCAACAATGCTGAACAGGTTTTCGCGGTTGAGCCAGGAAGATCTGATGCTGTGGGCTTGCTCTCGGCAGCTATAAACGGATGGGAGACGCCTAGGATAAGAGAATGTATGGACAACACAAATAAATTATCTCGAGGTTGGTATTTATGGTGGCTATGGACACTGAGGGAGATGGGTGTCTGGTGAGAGGGATAACTATGCTGCAGCAACCGGGATGGCGAAAACGGCCAACAGGACTTCCGATTCCGATTAATATTGAATATTGCGAATATATTTTTTTTAAAGCGCAAAGCTACGCTTTGCATTAGGACTTGAGGCCCGCATCCTTCAAGGGGCTTCGGTCAGTGGTATGGGGTGGGAGAGTGGTGTTGCTGGCTGGGCAGCGCACAACCTCAAGGGTTTGCCACCGTATTTTTTACCAGTCTTCTTTTTTTAAAAGCTTTTATCAATGGCGTTTTTCCTATTAAAGGAGAAGAAGAAATAAAGGAAGGGCGAGGATGCCTTCCGAAGACAATGAGGGTTCTGATAACAACCAGGTACACTGTTACAGAAACGGCACAACGCTGGTTTGTTTTATAGAGCACGATATTCCAGTGCTTTCAAATTAGTATTATATTATTTTAATAATATAATACTAAGCAGAGTTTCATCTCTAAATGTTGAACCCAGGCTTTGGGAAATGCAAACTGTCGCTGAGAGCTCGAGCAAATCGATCCATTGTACCCAACGTAATCCGAAACGAAGTTTCACGTGCGACCACGAAAGCTTGTGTGTCCATTATCGTGTGATTTTGATTGTTTTTGGAAGCAAATATTTTTTTACCAGGTGCTGAGACACCATCTGGTTTGAAGTTTTAGGATTTAAGGTTTACCTAGCTCGCTAATG
The DNA here is from genome assembly GCA_000826945.1 of Eimeria nieschulzi. Taxonomy (NCBI): domain Eukaryota; phylum Apicomplexa; class Conoidasida; order Eucoccidiorida; family Eimeriidae; genus Eimeria; species Eimeria nieschulzi. Next base: position 6,116 of record JRZD01020231.1, read on the forward strand.
CCTCGAAGTGCAAAAGTTACAAATAGTTTGTGCGAGAAAGGCAGAGCTCATTCGATATTTGTCCACTCGTGGGCGAGATTGAACAGTTGCGGCACGCAGCGCTAGGACTACCACCAGCGCTCCGCTTACTACAGTTGCTTCGTTGTCCTTAGGATTGCTAGTCAAAAGCACACTTAAGATATTGGCAGGCAAAAGCCCGAGAGGGTTTGTTCATGATGCAGATGGAGTGGATACTTATGGAGGCTGCGGCTCCCTCATACCACTTGCAGGCAAATGCAGCGGAGGTACACGAGTGCTAGGCGAACGCACTGCACGAAACGTGTCTGCTACTTGAAGCGCACTTACGCAGCGAAGGCTCCTTTGGTATTACCTTATTATGCCAAGCCGTTCATTCTTGAGACAGTGTCCAAGTCAAGAACGGTCAAGCTTGTAAGGCCTCTGCGCGTCCGCGTTACCGACGCAACTATCTACCTCGTGCAGTTCAACATAAGCACTATAAACCGGGCACTATCTTCTCCAGCTTCCTGCTCCCCCGCACGAGAGTTGCAGGAGCTTGTTTGCAGCTTTTACCTCAACATCACTGGTCGTGCTCCTGCGGTCTTTCGAAAGCATCCTGACGGAGGTGGCAGACCAGGAGAAACGGAGCCACTTCTGTTAGCAATTCGCTAGCGCTGGGGCTGTAGCTACTTTTGATGCCTTAGGTATAAGTTAGAAATATTTTACGTTCTTTCACTGTTTCCCATCTACATGGGTCTGCTCTAAACACAAAAGTATTCCTTGAGGCACACACGCACAGACGTCTCTATAGCCAGTCGGTGGCTTATCACACTAGCAATATGGAATAGTTCAACCCCTGTTTAGCTGCTCAAACCAGCTTCTCTGAAGAGGGGCAGGCACGGCGGACGGTGGTTGGTGGTGGTTGACAGCTTACAGGGCACAGCGCCATGTGCCTTCCGTGCAGCAAAAGTTCCTAAATGCCCAGGAAGCAGGCGGGTTACACAGGGAGGACCCATGGGGAGCCTGAGCAGCGAATCTTTGTTGGCGACGAACTTTTTGGTAAAGGCGATATGCTAGTGGTAAACTGAATAGCTCGAGCTGCCTAGATGCTCGGACAGTTGGGTCCCTACACTAGCACGGGTCCTAGAAAAAGCACTATTCAAGACCATCCCACGTAAAACGGAGAAAGCGCAGTGTCCTAAAACTAATAACAAGGCAGACGCTCAACGATAACGAAGACATGCTAGATTCCCTGATGCTCGTCACTTGCACGGGTCAGATTGCCTGGGCATTCCATTAAAGGTGAACGTCCGGGCTACTGAATAGTGCATGCATTTGAGGTGTCTCGGCGTAGATTTTCCCTGTATCTGGTGGACTGGGAGATCCCCTCACCTGTGACCGTGTGTTCTGCAATGGCGGTATCGGGAGCTTTGATGTCGCGTAGTATCCCGGCTCCCTCCTGTCGCTCAGGCCCCTTGGCCTCTTGAGGCTTCGCAGCTTCCTTAATGACCCCTTCCACGGATGAAGGTGGTGGCTCATGTCTCCAGGCCCCAATCTCACCAACACCATCCGTAGGCTGGGATTGCCCGTGGCAGAACTCGCTTGCTGTGGCTGAGGAAAGAGCTGTCGAGACAGTGCTAACAGCCACGGGCATCTGCAGCAACGTAGAGCTCGATCCAAAACTAAATTTGATTTCCGTGTGGGCCCCCACTAACCCTTTACGGAGTCCCGGAGCCTCCTCCTCATACGCCTTAAGAGGTGCAGCGACGCCGCCATGAAGATGCCGAGACGACTTTGCAGGTATTCCCGAGCAGGGATGGAGTGTCTGTGATGTTTCTAATGTTCTCCCCGGAGGACCGTTGGGAGATACCGGTGCATCACCGCAGCTGCTCACCCCCGGCTCTCCTTTCGCCTCTGCTGTGTGCAAAACTGCACCCTGCTGGCCTCGCCCTGCATCTGCTGGCAGTGGCGTCATGGCACATGGGTCCGGCTGGCCATCGACTGGTCCACTTGAGGTTCCCCACAAGCCAGTTGCTTTCCCCATTCCTGGAGGATGCCGCGGCTCACTTTGCTGCTTTGGTCCGCCGAGGCGCTCTGCACCACAGGGCCATCGGAGCTCCTTCCCTGAGCCGGAGCCGCGCTGCTTGGTGTCGATTTTGTTCCCTTTCTTCGCCACCTCCTTTGCTGGACGTGTTGTACCGCTGGGGCTTCCAGCAAGGCGGCTGATGCGGTCAGTATTGCCAGCCTCTCGGGCTCCCCTCAAACCACTCTGCCTTGTCTGACGCAAGGATGCCGCTTCTTTTATGAGAGCTTGCATTTGAAGAGCCATTGGGCGCTCTGTCAGTGCTGCTGCGCGGTGCGGCGCCACCTCTGCCTTGGAATCTGTTGTTCCTGTTGTTCCTGCTGTGGACGCTCTGGGACGCACCCCCCCTGCCTCTTGCTCCGTGGTTCCTGCGTGCAAAACCAAGCCTGACTGAGGATATCGAAAATATCGCCGTTGCCGCCCTGGGATTTCTGGCGTGGCTTCTCCCCAGGCGGGCTTCATGGCCTCTCGAGACAGCATCCCAGTTGCTCCTGGTCCGGAGGGTGGAGGTGGCACGGGGCGCGTATTTCCAGCGTTGTCGTTGGGGCAATCGCTGTTGCCTTCCCGGAATATATTGTGAGGCGAATTGGGGTAAGTGGGAACCCCGAAAGTGCGTGCGGAAAAGGGAATGCCAGGCCGCGTAGAGGCAGATAAGCTGCTGTGCACACCTTGTGTGGAGGCTGTAAGGTGGGTGGACCCTTCCGTGCTTGGTCCGGCTAGCAAATGCCATCCGTAACTCTGGCTGGGATTGCAGTCTATACGCCTGAGGCTACTTGTGAACGCCTCGCGGTCGGTTGTGAATTTTGGGAACAGGAAAAGATAAACGCTGTGGAGGAAGGGTGCTGCATGAGCCATTAGGCACTCTGACACAATCAAACGGCGCTCTACTAATGCAATCCGCTTATCTTCAGCGATGTAGGCCAGGAACACTAGAAAAGATAGTGCACTTTGATGAGGATGAGCAGCGAGAAGCTGAGGCGAAGCCGATGGCATTGCCATGTAAGATAGCAAAAGGGGAAGAAGAGGAACAGGGGATGGAATGTACTGCAAGGATTCCACCCAGTTGATGCTGTACGAAAGAACATCTTGAAGCCGCATCGACTCCTCAATCCTTGATTGCTGAGATAAGGAAGACAACAATTATTTCAAAAAAACCCGAATGAGCAAATCTTACAAATTCCACGCTTCCACACAACAGCTGCTGGGCTATTCCGAAATGTACCTCAAGAGCAGTCCGCAGATCTTCAAGGTATTTTTCAATATCTTCTGATGTCCAAAAGAGCGGATGATGCAAAGCCTGGGTAATACTTAGGCGCTGAGCTGGGTTGTGGCATAGCAGCCCTGCCAGCAAGTCGGCAAGCCACGGGCAGTTGCTAAGCTGAGAAATTTCATAGCAGACGTCAAAAAATGCAGGTAAAGTAACCAGTGGTCAACTCACAAATAAAACGCATGCATATCGGCCTGATGACCGTTTTCGCACCTACCTTGTCAAAATTCAACTTTTTGTCTGCAAGAATGTTGGCGAGGATCAGCGGATCGTTGGCACTTCCATACGGGTGCAAACCCCCGGACGCAATGTAAAAGAGCGTTGCCCCTGCGCTCCACCACCCAACAAAAAGCGACCCATTGGCTGCCAACGGTTTCCTAGCTGAGGGCCTTCGCGGCTTCTATGTTTCCTTAGAGAGGTATTCTAATCGATGGATACTTGCCTGCGGCCCACGCATCGGCTTTCCTCAAAAAGTCGACGGGCCACCTGAAGTTTCTTGCCACAGCTGCAAATGCCTGTTCATTTTTATTCTTGTCGTTTCCCCACTGGCGCATTGCCTGCGAGAGCTCCTCTTCGAGATCAAGAAGAGATGTTAGAAACTCGGGCGCCATCCAGCAAGTCTCTTGTGGTGTTCCCAGAATCTGAACAATGAGCGCATGGCAAGTGCTTCTCCCAAACAGGACTTTACAGGATGGCAAATAAATGCAGTAAGCAACCTCAGTGCAAGAGAATCGGGGCCTTGGGCAGACTCTTCCCTTACCCATTGCAGGAGAGCTTTCGCGTTGCTGGCGCCTTGGATTCCCGCGTGCAACAGATCAAGAATGCTCAAGTATCTTATTTTCCCAGCACAGTCTCCAAGTTTGACTTCTCCATGGCATCCAATCATTACATTGCCGGGGTGGATTCTCATGTGCGCTCCTTGGCTTTGATAATGGAGAGTTTGGATGGCCCGGAGGAGGTAATGCAGCAGGCCATTCAAACCCGTGGGCGGGAAAGTGGCTTGTAAAAACGACGGAGGGACCGTTCCTAAAGGAAAAATATCTACAATACTCCCTTGGCACTTCTCTGTGATCACCCATAGGGACGTTCCTTCGTCGGACTCTCCGGGTAAGAAAAGGGCGCGCTTGATGTTAACAAGTTGAGGGTCGCTTATGGTTAGAAACCTCTGGACCTCCCTCCACAGTGCTCCAGCTCGGTTCAAGACTACGACTGGCAGCTGCTTCACAGCGACAACCTCTCGCGTCTTCCCAGGTCCCAGCAGCAAGCCAGCATAGACAAGCACACTTGGATCATCACGGCTCCGGCCGATAGGTTGATTCCAGTAACAAATGTCGCTTGAGAGGCACTTGACTCTGAATTCGCTTGTTGTAGCTGTCTTCACCGCTGTTACTTCCCCTGGCTCACCAGGGTGGTTGTCAACATTGCCCCATGTGCTACAGCTAGGCAGTGCCCCAGAATGTGGGGTGTCTATATGTGCTTTAGTCTGCTGAAGAGCAAACCATCCATCTGCCCTTGCAAGAATTGCACTAAGACCCCCTGTAGGATGAGGGTCTACTTCAAAAGGGACCCCCGAACCTGGGATACCTATGGCGGAGGTTGTTACCTTGGCGTTCGGGCGTCGCTCTCCTTGCTGGACGAGAGCGGGCAGCAGGGGTGCTGCAAATGAATTGTCAAAAATTGTATTCTGAGTCCCTGCGTAGCCTTCGGCCCTCGGAATTTCGGTTTGAAGGACTTGCGTTCGGCTGCCCAAGGGAGAGCCAGGCATGGAAGTCCATTGCTGCGCAGACGCCGCTGAGTGGGTCGACGCATAGGCGCTCCCGTAAAGAGGAATGTCACTGCCTGCAGCCAATACAGAAACTGCTGCCATTCTGGGGCCGTCAACATGCGCCGTATAATGATATGTTTCCGTCTGTACAGAACCGGATGATGTTATCGGTTTAGGGGCTGCCGCATCTCCAGAGTTGTTACCTGAATGAGAAAATTGATTTACAAAAACACACGGCGAAGAGTGCCTGTTCAAACGATATGCTCTCTAACCTGCGGTGAGGGCTCGTGCAAAGAAAGTCGTCCGACCTACCTGCATACTGCTTGGCTTGAAGGAGCTGCACCAAGCGGCTTGTCGTCCTCTGAGTTCGCCTCTCTCCAAGGTTTTCTTTGTTACTTACATTCTGCCTGGGTGGTAACTGACTAGTGGAGCTTTTTGTTGTCCTATTTACCATCCCACTTCCAGCTATAGTGCCAGAGACTCCATCGAGTGTACTACTGCTAGATGCTGCTCCTTTCTGTTGGCCATAAGCTTGAGCTGGTGGTGAACTTTCAGAAAGAACGGAATGCGGAGTGTGCGAAGAGATGAAGTCCGTGTAGGGTTGTCTTGTTCGTGCCCCGCCAGCGTTGGAAAGGTAGCCCGGGTCGAGTGCCAGATGTAAATGGTTTTGAGAGGGAATACCGTCCATGATCGCTAAAAATCGAGCTCGAAGCCTGGGGTGTGGGCGGTCGGAGGGCTGAAGCACAAACGGTACACCGCCGCTCAGCATATGCAAAAAAAGGCGCTGAATAGGCTGTGCATATACCAAAAAGCCAGAGCTACGTGGAAGCGCAGCAACTTACCAAGTAAATATCAGGGCAGAGTGCCTCTTGAACTGCAGGCTTGGAAAACGACTTTCGGATGTCATCGGATTGCTCTGTCGGGCGGAGCTCTGTCTCAAAATGGGCAAAAGGGCAGTAGTAGCGGTCACACCAGCCGTTTTCTTTGAACTGGTGGCACATTGCCTGTAGGGGCAAGAGGGGACGGTGCACATATACCGGCAACTCGTTCCTCGAGCCGGAAAAGAATGCTAAGGGTCGGGCCGCTCTCTCAGCTTAATCTGTGCATCTTGCTGAAACTCCAACAAGTTTGTTGTTTATGATAATGACCTGCCAGGCTTACTGTTTTATAGACTTTTGGGTGGTACATTTGTTCCTCCTTGGTGTGTGCAAATCTGCAGTTGCGCTTTTGCTTACAATTCGACTTCGCGATTGTCCGACCACGTCCGTCCGTAACAAATACAAGGTCGCGGCACAATTCAGGGGCGTATGTGTATTTCCAGGGTGGCCGACGGGTCCAGCGAAGGTCGTGGCTGTATTGGCACCTGCAGCGTGATCTCCGCAGCGTATCAGTCATTCTTACTTATGATACCCCGTCGATCACCCAAACAAAAGTATTTGAAATAAGGTTGGAGCAGGTTATACTCGGATTTGAAGCGTTTCAGGAGAGAGCGAAGGCACCACTCACTTGTCAGCAAATTCACATTTTCCCTGCTTTACGTAGCGTTCGCAGATCTTTGTACGGAACTTGTACAGGTTTTCTTCATCAAGAACCGGCGGAAGCGCCATTTTGCTACCCTTGAAGAAAGTCGAAAGTTAATATCTGAAAGCTTCCTTGGGACCGTGGTCACTGACAGCCGCAGGACCTTAGATGAGAGCGTCTGAGCACTGGGCCACCCGTCCAAGAACACAAACTGCCCTTTGATATTTCTAGGTCCACAGGCCCTAAAAGAATAAGCTTAAAGAAGACGTAGAATCAGGTCCAAGGGAGTAGGAGTTCTGAAATCTCTCCCTGCAGGTGGATTCGTGTGACACACGGGGTTCTGCTATGACCTTGACAAGAACCGGAGGGCTACATAAGGGAAGACAAATAAGGAATACCATGTGTTAATTGCTGCAAAGTATTCTTGGTGCCGCGTGCAAGTTTCAATGTGGCCTTCTACGTTGTAAGTCACCGCAGCCGAATGGTCACCCTCAGATGGCTACCGCTGCCAACGTCCAGGAAAGTTATCTGGACGCTTTCCTGACATGCTGATATATCGGTCACAAACAAAAGCTTTGTAATAAGATAGTTTGGAGCAAATTACAGCTGCATTTGTGGGACATCACGGCCAGCCTTGCAGGTGGTTGGAGGGGGCACTGCGCGAATGGTCAACCCAGCGACACTGAGCCCCACGTGTGTTTCTACGTTCCTGCTGGAGCCCCCTATTACCATAACTTCTTTTTAATTTATTATTTACTGGTAACTAAAATATGTAAAAAGCTAAGAAGGAAAAGTGATGGATTTCCTGGCTGCGCATTAGCAGTATCTTTTGGTGTCCATGATCAGATACCCCACACCACTGCAGAATTTTGAAACACGTCTGGATTTTGAATTACCCAGAGGTAGGCACGTGTTTACTTTCCCAGAGCATGCATTTTAAAAATCAAAATGTAATCCTGATACGGATACATTTGGGGGCATAACGGCTCACTGCCAAAGATACACTGATGCATACGCAAGAGAACAGCTTTGGTATTTGTCAAAGAAGGCGAATCATAAGGTATTCAAAAAAAGTAAAGAAGTGCTAGTTCCCTTGGTAACGAAATTTCAACCAAGCTTGGCAAGCACGGCACAGGATAAATCGTCACTTCTGAAACCCCCAAGCAAGCGAACACATAGCTTCCTCTTTTTTATGTTGAAAAGAAGGTCTCTTATTGATGGTTGACGATGCACCACACCGGGACAACAAGCGACTAAAAGCGAGGTCGGAAGGTTACTCAAATTTGTTCGTTAGGTGGAATTCTAGCACTGTAATACAGATTGCCAACGGTCTCCCTTCCCTCGATTTCACGGAGGTGTAGAATGAACGTCACTTGTTGCTTCTGCCATAGAGTTAGGTCACGGCAGCAGTGTGCCAGAGTTGCCCTCGTGCCAAACGAGTTACAGAGCGTGGGACCGTAAGGATCAAAGAACATCCCGCAGGTGCCAAACTTCCCGGCTTTTCCAGGGGAAGACTGCACGCTCAGGAGGGAATGTAAGCTGCAAGGGAAAGGCAGGGGCTGCTTACCCAAGGCGCGCTACCATCTGCAGGCATTAGCCAGGATAGCACCTCCGTGTCCATAAACAACGGATGATGCATCCCTTCCTGTTTAAGCATATGGGGGAACAGGGACTATTGATGGCTGGCTAAACCGAAGTTAGTCGTACCCTAAGGCTGCACTTCATCGGGGTGAAGCCATGTATCGCATTTCAGATAAACGGTGTGTGTCTCTCGAGCAAACTTTTATGTCGCCTGGCACTATGGGGTTCTGCGTTGGCGCCACTAATCGTCCCTTTTACGATTATTTCAATCCAATGCCTTGTCGTAGACACCATCAGAGATAACGGTTAGTTTGTGACTGCACGCCAAAAGCAATCGGGTAGGCTCACCCTACTTGTTTCTAGTTCGGTTCTATAACGGGGAAAGCACACATAGTCTGGATTACTCCGGTGCATACGAAGTGTTAGGAACTTCCCTATATATCCCACTATATAGACAGGCAGGCCTCTAAAGAATCACTGTAGGCCGGGGTAAGGGTGGATCTGTCCTAGTCGATGCCCTCGATCACCTAGGCAGCGCGAACCCCCAACGCCATTTTCCTGCCTAAGCCGCGTTCCATAATTTAAATCAAATAACACGCATGCCTTAACTCTTCACATGATGCGGTAAGCACTGGATAAGCCTCAGAATCTCTTCAAGACTCAGTAGTGGTTCTGCGATCTCCAATGCACAGCTTCTCTAAAGCACGAAAGGCTCGGAACTCCGAGATAATCACAATAGGTTCTAGCTTCAATTCCTATATTTCGGTTTTCTGTGTTAACGCACCCCTAACAGGCCTTTTTCTTGGGCCTCAGACGCTCTTCGTACCCCAGTGGAGTCCCTATCCACGGTATTTAAAGAGCCTGGGATGCACGAGGCACTTGAAATATCACGAGAAACTCATAGAAGACGCTTCTAATAAGCGATAATAACGCTTGGGCTGAGATCGGAACCTTGTGTTGTTCAAAGTTCAGTCTAAAAGTTCTGGCTGATCCAC
>JRZD01020232.1:1528-13243 GCA_000826945.1 Eimeria nieschulzi
CAGCAGCAGCAGCAGGGACTGTGTGAGGCGTTGGGCCATTACCTTGTGAGCAGGTCTGGCAGCGCAGGGGAGAGCCAGGCCCCTGAGGCCGACAGCGAGGAAGAGGAAGGTTGCAGCAGCGACAGCAGAAGCAGCAGCAGGAGTTCGGCAGCAGAGCAGCAAGTTAAAGATGCTGTTTTTTTAAAGAGTTGGATTCCGTCGTCTCTGCATGACGTGGCGGACCTCGCGGCCCTCGACAGATGGACAGCAGGCAAGCCGCTGCCTCAGGATGAGGCTCTTCTCAGCATCCACAAGCTTGTTAACGAACCTGCTAAACACCGCAGCAGCAGCAGCTGCTGCTGCTCCTCTAGCGACAGCTGCAGTAGCGGAAGTGCGAGCAGCGAAGAGGAAGGACACAGCCAGGAGCAGCTAGCAAACACAACAGAAGGCCAGAGACAGCGAAGGAAAGGAAAGATACCGACACAAGGAGAACACTTTAATGGTATTATTCCGGAAGGCATCGACAGAAAAGAGTGGAAAAAACACGTCAAGGAAATCAACCGCGAAAGACGCCAACACAAAATCCCAAAAACCCTCAAAAAGAAATTCCGCAGAAAAGCAGCCAATCGATAAAACAACAAACTAGCCAACTAACCACCGACAACGTGCCGCTCATTTAACACAAACAAACAGACGAACTCACAAACTAACCAGTTAAGAAACGAACTACCTAGCAAACAAACAAACAAACAAACAAACAAAGTAACTAACTAACTAACTAACTAACTAATTAACTAATTAACTAAGGAGACAAACAGACAAACAGACAGGGCGAACTAACAGACAGACTAACTAATAAAACACACAGACTAAACAAACAGACCAACGAGCTAATGAAACTAACAGACAAACAAACATAGAGAGACAACCAAATTAACAGACAAACACACTAACTAACGGACAGACAAGCCAAACAAGCAAACTTGGCAAACAAACAAACCAACAGAAAAAGCAAGCAACCAGACAAACAAACTAATAAAGTAAACAGGCAAACAAACAAACCAAACAAACAGAAACAAACAAACAAACGGAGAACAGACAAACTAAATAAGCGTACAAACAAACCAAACAAACACTTTCTTCTGCAATGTGACGAACCCTGCTGTTCAGGTTTGCTCCCCAAGAGGGGCTTCTAAATCTTGTAAAATATTGGGGGCCCCTCAACTCCCCAACAGGGGCCCCTCTACTTCCCAGGAGAAGCCTCCAAAAATGTTGCGGGCCCGTCTGGTACATTAGGTGATGGATTCCTTGGAAGTTAATTTTGGGCACGAAGGAGACAACGGAGTTTGAAAAGTTCTGAGGGATCCCAGAGACAGGAGAAAAATGAGACAACTTGAAGTTGTTAGGGGAGACAGACACCCCAATGCCAAACACATAAATCCTTTATAAAAAGCGGCTTGCAAAGAACCCGCGAGACATTTCTTTGTTAAGCCTCTGTGTGGGAGACATATACCTCTAAACTCAAGCTGAGGGGCAGCAACAGCAGCAGCAACAGCAGCAACAGCAGCAGCAGCAACAGTAGCAGCAGATGGTATTGAGAAAGTCGTTGTGATTAGCAATTTGTTCGTTGGTTTTGTTAGCGAGGAGATTTTCTTTGTTTCCGCCAACTCCTCAGGCCGACTGGAAAGACAAAAGCGGCTGGCAAAGAGACCCCTTAAACTGCAAAACAATTGGAACTGGCTTTTGATTCCTACGCATTGCATGCACTGCCGTTAGCAGCAACAGGAAGAGAGGGACGTACGTGTTAAAGAACTCGGTCTCTACTCGTTGAGACACCTCACTGGGCTAACAACGAACAGACTTTCCCCAAAAGAGACAAATTGCTAAAGTGACGTTTCCTATGGCATTTGGGGCTTTTAGAGTGTAGCGAAAAATTGAAGAAAAGCTTTTTTGTCTTGAAAATATCGGAGACCGCGGAGGAGGCTCAGCCTCGCCACTTTGGCTGCTTAAGAGAGTTTCCTTTCAATTAGACATTTCTTCAAATAGTTCAATTAATTTAATTAGTTTAAATAGTTTACCTAGTTTAAATAGTTTAATTAGCTCAATTAGTCTAATTAGCTTAACTAGTGTAATTTGTTTTATTTGCTTAATTTGTTTAATTTGTTTATATTTCGATATGTGCGTTTTATTCAGGGGGCGAGCCGAAATGTTACGAAAAAGAAAATGCCGTTTGCCTGTCAAGTGGCAAGAGAGGAAGTCGTCATCCCTGACAAGCAGAACGATGGATCTTTCTGTCTAGCCAACTGCATGCAGCAATCCAATCGAAAGTTCGAGGGAGACAAAAGAAAAACCTTCCCCTGGCGCTCTTTTGGTAGTTGTAGAAAAAGTCAGAAAAATGGAAGAAAATTCTCAACCACCAACATTGGCAAACTTGGCCAGATTTCTCTGTCTTGCATTCCCCTCATCAGCCACGCCTGAAAGAGAGCTTCTCCTCTCTTTAATGCCTGCCTAGAAACAATCATATCTGCTAAACCCCCAAGTCTACCAATGCGTTCCTTTTGCATCGAGCTGAACACGCAAAGGGCCTCGCAGAGCTTCTTTAGCGGCAGCAGCAGAAGCAACAGAGCAGAAATTCCGTTTTAAACCCAAGACCATCTTGAGAAGCTTCTCCTTTGCCAGCAGCTGGAAAACTGCTGAAGGGTAGTACTACCCTCTTTGCCTGTTCTGTCTCATGTTCAAATGGCAGAAACGTACTTGGCATTAGCTTGCCTCAGACAGAGGCCCTGGCCTCTCAGGCTCTCCTTTAGTTTATTGGCATTACAAACTATTTCTGTCTCTGAAATTTGTTTCATTGAAGAATACTTTTTAAACTCCGTAAGTGTGGGTCTGCAGCGCCTAAATTTGGAAACGCAGAAAAATCCCAAAGTGCGTGTCTGCCGGTGTCGATGAGGTTTTTGTCTCGTCCTCTCGGACAGCACGCTGCATTCAGCAGAGTGGCAATTCTTTGCTATGCAGCAAAAAAGCGCGTAGTGCACCTTCACAATAATAGATGCAGCGGCAGAAGACGCCGCGTCTCTCGGATAAAGCTCGTGAGAAACACGAAGAGAAACTGGCTATTCGGGCAAACAAAGAGCCGCAGGGCCGCTCTCAAAGTCAAACACAAAGAGCAAACGTTCCAATTGGAACGAAAAGTCAGGCGGAAATTCGGGTGTAGTTCAACGCGTGTATTTGATTGCTTTTTTGTGTGTTTGTGGTTTTTGGTTTTGGCCATTCCCGGGGAAGACAAAACTGTATTGAGAAAACAGGCACTTGGCTCTATTTCACGTAAATACGTCATCTTCCAGATCTGCAGCCTCTTCTCCACGGAAATCCAAATTAAGAAACTTCCAACGTATAAGATTCCAGTTTTTAAGATTCGAAACAAGGACTTCTTCGACGCGTCTGGCCTTTTCTTTAATAATGTCTTCCATGAGAAGGTCACTCTGAAGCCAAGCAGATAATGGAGCGTTTTGGGGAGGGGGTACTGGCATTCGGGATACTGAACGGGTTGCGCCGCTGCCTCTGATAGAAGGATTTGCATTGACAGACGTTGGATCCGTTGTGTCTGCATCAGATCTTGAGGCGCCGCTTGGCGTGCCTTTTCCTGCCTCCGAGGTATCTGAGGAAGGGGGTGCTGTCACTCGAAAAGTTTCTAGACGGCTTGCACCGCTGCCTCTGACAGAAGGCTTTGCACTAACAGACTTTAAATTCGTTTTGCCGGCAGATCCTGAAGCGCCACTTGAAGAGCCTTCTCCTGCCTCCGAGTGATCTGGAGTGTGGGATGAGGGGGGGCCCCCATGAGCTCCTTCCTTAAGTGGTTTTTGAGCAGTTTTTAAATCTCCATCTTTAGAAGTTTCTTCTTCTGCTAATCCATCGAGAGATGGATCACCTGTTATATCGGAATTGTTGGTGTTGCGGGCCCTCAGGGGCTCGCAGACAGACAGGAGCCCTTCACTGGAGCTTGTAGAAAGAATCAGCGGCGCTGAAAAGGTATTGGTAACGCGGCGAACCGAATGAAAACAACTGTAAATAAGAAATGCAAAGAAAGTAAAAACGAGAAGAAACAATCCTAGCCTCGTCGACAAAGTCCTCGGTCGGGCATTTGAAGTATGAAAACAATTGTGCATCCGTGTCAACAGAGGAATAATTGAACCCCATTCCGCTCTATCCTCTGATGAATCGGAAGCACCAATGGCGGCAGGAAGCTCCAAATTCACATCCAGAATGTCTTCTGAGGAATCCAATGGAGCGGCGAGCTCTGAGTCCTTCCCACGTGAAGGTGTCCATGAGCTGCTCCCCGACATGGTTTGAAATGGTGCGACTTTGCATGAAAGTAAAGATAAGATAGCATTATATAATCCAAACGGGATGTATGATCGCTGATCTGCTTGGTGCTGCGTCTAGTGGTTCCATGTTACACCCATTGAGCCCTATCTCTGGCAGACGCGATTGGCAGAGGTCTGTCTAACGTAGCTATTAAAAAGCTGCAATTCTTTGGCAGCTAGAAAAGCATACGGAATGTGTGAAGGTTGGTGACCTGCTGCTGGCTGTGGGTACTTGACGCTGCAAGTTAGAGCTCGTGAACCTTCTCTGTGGAAAACACCACAAACACATGCCTAGCTCAGGAAAACATACAATTGCTCTCGCGCTTTGAAAGGCAACCGAAAACGAGCTTTTTCTATAGAACCAAATGACAAACGGCTGCGGAGAGGAAGAGGCCTTCGAGGCATACAGGGGGGGGTTCACGCGTCACAAACAAGTTTCAGCTACCAACTTTCCAGTATACTCGAGTGACTAGATTAAAACAAAAAGGACATACCCTCGTTTGTCTGGATTGAAACGGAAAGGACATACCAAGTAAGACTTGGGCACATTCGACCACGAACCACAATCCCTGCATACTGCAAATTGCAGAGAGAAACCAATGGCGAGCGCCGTGTTCAGGGAATGTGCAAAAAATATCCCCCAAACACAATAGAGTTTGTTCCAAACAGCCTGTGAAACTCTGGAAGATATCTAACATCGTATCCTACCGAATGCTTGACCACCGAACTGCGCCTACAGATTCCGATGGGCATCCTCGTCCTAGGAGCAGTGCACATGGCCAGGGGTAAATAAATAAATTTGTTATTCTTTTTCTGATATTAATAGCAAAATTGTCTTTTTTATTTTCAGTAATTGAACATTACTCGTCTGAGTTTGTAAAACTGGATTCCAGAGGCATCAATCCGCAGCTCTCGCTTCCAGTCCATGACAATATTCAGTTTTCCATGCACCCAGGGAAGGAATCTGATAGATAACCGAATATTCTTATAAAAAAATGATAATGTCCAACAAAGACGAACTAAGCATCTCTTTAACCGGCAACATGGGCATGAGTATGGGGGGTGTCAGAGATGATCTGACTGCTACTCGGCCCTACTGCGAAACCGCAAACGACGTAAAAAAGTGGTGGCCGCGTTTTTAATCTCCGGTTGGCTTAGATTTGGTGGATTCACCAAAAGCCAGATGTGTAAGGAATAGAAATTGCTTGGGTGTCCAAGGCAGCAGCGCTTCGCTGCTGCCTTCCTGCTTTTCATCTTGTTCATCCCGTACGCCAAGTACATTTAACAACATCACATTGCGAACTTTGAAAGTTACTGCGAGGAGATTCCTCATAATGTGAAAGACCTTCGGGCTTTCATATAGGTCTTGGGCTCACCTCCCGATCTTTAAACCTGGATCTCAATTGTCTCCTTAAATATCCCCTTTGGGGGTTTCTTAATATTGCCTCTGTTCTTGGCCAAAGATGAGGCGATAGTCCTGTTCAGTTCGTGTTAATCACGTGTTGATCATAATGAACTCCACCCTCTGTAGACTTTACTTAACCTACATGGAAACAACACGGCACACGCTAGGGCTTTGACTACGCCTGAGCCGTGTAGGCTTTACTTAACCTAAATGGAAACGGCACGGCACACACTAGGGCTTCGACTACGCCTGAGCCGTGCTCAGTTTCTTTTTGTTTACTCTAGGAATAGTGGGAGTGAAATTAGAAATAGCATGAGTAGGCTTGGTATTGTTTTCAAGCGGGATTTGCGTAAGGAGCAACATTCGGAGTAAAAAGGAAAGACAGAAAAGGGTCCCCTGGGACAGAAATAAAATCGCCATTTAAAACCTAATTATTGCGGCTAGGGTTTTGTTGAGGAGGTAGAGTTCGAAACAAACCCAAAGGTGTTAAAGACAGCTGTGTCGTGGTATGCCACCTGTAACGGACCTGCCGCTGGGTTACAAATAGAACATTTCAAACTGTAACTGCAATATCCACGTTCTGTTCTCAAAATATTCTGAAGTTTTTCACAAAATTGAAGTAATTAACACTGTGATTATTATGAGTGTTATGCGTCCCACAGACCTAGGTCCTATTGGTCGGGTTGATTGGTGGGGTCGGGACTGATTGGTGGGCTTAGATTATAGGCGTGTTTGGGAGTGGCGCTCAGAGCGCATAAGGCATATACTAAAAAATTAAATGTTTTATTAATTATTAAAATGTTTACTTAAGGCCCCAGCAGGCTGGTCTCAAGAAGGTGAGACCCCACATGGGTTATCACAGAACCACCACCAAAGCTGAGAATGGTTTTTTGACTTTTACCATGTACACCCAGTTGTTTTAAAAGGAGATATATGTAATTAATAGTTTTTTTTGCACATTTTGATGAGACCTCGACAGGGAATTGTCGTTGGGGATTTGCGATGTCTAGGATATCCCAGAGGCATCGTAGAGAGAATCCCACCCTAACCCTGGCCCCCAGTAATCCTTAAGGGGCCACCTACTCGATATTTGGTTGTATCAAAAAAAAATTCCAAGCAACCCTCTGCTTCATGGCGCATCCTGGCACACCAGCAGAACTGGGGGACGTGCTCCAGTATTTGCCACCCATGTCCTGCATGCTGATAATCATGCGATCTGCATTACACTTTGGTGCAGAGGGAAAACAGAAAAAGTCCAGCCGTCGCATGTCGCGGCGTGTTTGGAACCTGAGCAATCTGTCATCGATGCTGCAGTGTGCTTCACCTTTCCACCATTCTTGAGTTTGGCAAGGAATGCTGCTGCATTAAAATGCTTCAGTCCCGGCATTTCCAATCACCGCTCAGATAAACACATCTGTCGACACCCCCAACTCAGACTCCTACACTCTTTAAATGAGCTAATCATAAATTCTGTCTGTCGGCCTAGATATCTCCCTTTCTAACTGCCCCGTTGAAATATCCGTTTCGCCCGACTCGCGTCACCTTTAGGATTTGTAACCTAACGATCTGCTGCAGCCTTTTGCGTCGTTTGCGTCCACTAAGCTCATTAATTGGATTGTCTGCTACACTAAACTGAGTTGGTGATATTCAACTAGCACCCTAGAGATTGATTAGTCCATCTGCAATTATATACACCCACACATTATGGAGGATTAGACATGGCACTTCTAGCCAGTTATATCTAGCTGCAAGCTGCCAGAGTGGGGGAGGCGCACCGCGGCAGCCCCAAGCGCCAGTGGCCACAGGCTTGGTGCTACCCGTCACGCTGATCTACGCAAGAGACGGAAATGAATGGAGAGATCTATGAAGAAAAAACTGATTTCTTCAATGCACATTCAAGTGGAGTATTCTTGTGTATTTTGGGCGAAGGCTATGCGAAACCGCTTCTGCGTAAGGCAGGGGGACCAGGGGTGTTTACATTAGACATGTACCAACCAACAAGCCATTAACATAAAAACGCTACTCATCATCAAACTTTTGTTTCGAATTTGTCGGAGCTGCACTGGCACTCGCAGTCAGGCGACCCTCACGAAGCAGTCCTCCCAACAGCTAACAGCGTAGAGGCAATCTAATGCTCTTTTGCCTCGACGTTCTTCCTCCATTCTGTTTAATACCGGGAAATTTCTAAAGATTCCCAATGGAGAAACTTCACTATTGAACTCCAGCAGCAACCCTCACATCTGCTGCCTTCCCCGCAGTTACTTTGTCGTCGCTCCGCTTGCTCCTGCTCTAGCTAACAACCAGCCCAATGAATCCACGAGATCCTAGCGTGCATGCCAGCGGCAGCAGCAGCCTGTGCCAGGCCCACCAGGCCCGTCTAGCTCCAAAGGCCCGTCTCAACCTCCGAGGAGGAATATTACTAGCAACAACGGCGGCAGCCTGAAGCAACTCTAGAACAACAACCCCACCCAGGAGCTGCTGGCGCAAGCCGTAGCTCGAGCCTGAGACACTTTTAGTTGTAGCCTATCTACCGAGCTGCCGGCAGACAGTGGAAGACAGAGTGAAGCGTGTGCCAAGTTTCTGTCTCCTGCATGTTGGTATGATCGCCAGTTGATTGCTTTCTGGTTTACGAGATCCGTGGCCTGCTGAGCAGCAGGAAGAGAGAGCCGCAGAAACTAACCTGCCAGTGCACCTCTGCACTGTGGCATTTAGATGAAGTAGGGAAGGTTGAGAGAAGAGACAGAGAACAAAAAAAAAGAAAAGAGAATACAAAAACAGATTAAAGAGACACACTCAACAGACAGAAAAGAGATACAGAAGAGACAAAGAGGCACAGTTCTGAGATAGACTGAAGATACAGACAGAAGAGAGAGAAAAGACATTAAATGAAATTAAAACAGAGAAAAAAGATACTAAAATGAGAATAAGAGAGAGAAAAAAAACCATTAACTGAGAATAAAAGAGAGAAAAGGTACAGTAAATGAGAACAAAAGAAACAGAAAAGAGATTAAAATGAGGATAAAGACAGAAAAAAAAAACATTAAATAAGAATAAAGGAGAAAAAAGACAGTAAATAGGAATAAAAGACACACACTGCGTTGCCTAACGGTGCATGGCAGCCCTCGCGATTAGAAGAAAACGTGAGCTCTCAGGATGTGCGGAAAGTCAGCCTTCTCATAAGCCGAGAAAAAATGCCGGTAGCCTCCTATGCAAACAGAGCATCTGCGTGCTACAATTGGGGCTGTTTATAAACAACCCCACAAGCACTGCCTGCCTCGAATAGCAGAGAAGAGGAGAGGCGTGCAGGCACCTCAGCTCCTCCGAAAGGCTTGGAAAAGACAAATCCTGCCCTTAGGAGCTGCAAGAAGTCTGCTAATGCAGAGATCTCGTGGAAACCCCAAAAGAAAAGCAGAGAACTGCACAGCCGCATTCTACGGTGTGTCTCTCTCTCCCCTCTCTCAATCTTCCGCCTTACGCCATTTGGCTATTGTGTCCAGTTTGCCGTTTACATGCCATCTGGCGATTGTGAAATAAACCCAAAAAGCCCAGAAAGACCACCAAATGAACTGCATGGAAATGTCGGACCAAACCATTCCCCCAGGGCCGTTCCAGTGTTCGTTGTCCACGGCTGTCTTCCAGGAATTGACAGAAGGATCAAAAGAAAACTTTGGAGTTCCATTCATCGACGCACGCGCAAAGTCCCAATTCATGTCCATAATGCGGCCGTAACGCACAAAACGATGCCGGGCTGTCTGCAAGAAATTGCGGAGGCCCCAGTAAAAGGCCCCCCCTCCAAAAGGATGCATCACCATGGCGGCAGGCGGACGTGCGGCAGCTGGCACTGCACACGCAGAGACATACAAAATGAAAACTAACAAACCACTAACTCTTCACCCTAACAACAAACGACGACGCAAGAAAAACAAGAAACAAGAATAACTTAGCACGACAGCTAGGTCAACCCTGCAAACCCAGTAGCAAAACCACAAAAGTTCTTCTCATCGGAAAAAGGGATTTGAGAAAAGTGTGCAAACGCAATCCAAACCCACGAGCCCGGCAGACAGCAACCCGCCGAGTTCTTGACAAGAAACAAAAGACAGTGAGACACAGAGACACCAGCCCTAGCCAAATGCATGCATCTCAGACTGTAGCTACAAGTACAATTTAACGCGTGATAATAAAACGCGATAAAACCTGAATACTCCAGAGGCTGCATGCTGTAGCAAGCAATGAGGTGCCCGGCAGATTATATGCTGGCGATCCTACAGCTCGAAAGAATGGCTATAACTCCACGGCAGAAAAACAAAAAAAAAAAACTAATAAGGAAAGAGATGAAGAGGAAGAAAGAGGCTCACCAAAGGGTTTCGGGCAGTGGCTAAGAGGGAGCGTACGGGACGCTGGTCTTCGTGCGTCTGCGAAACAGAGGAAAGCAAGTTTCCAAGACGGCTTTCCGACAGTAAATGCTTTGTTACTCCTAATATTTGTTTTCCTGTGCAAGTGTCTGTACAGCTGAATGTAATGCGTTGAGTAGCGGCGGTGGCTGCAGGCTGCATGCAGAGAGGCTCGGTAATCTGGGAGTCAGAGGCTGTGGTAGCTCCAACTCTGCTCCCTGTTCCTTCTTTAACGATTTGTTTTTATGGGCTCTTCTTCGTTTTGAAGTATTTTTGAGGCAATCCAGGCCAACAGGGTCCGTGGGATGAACTTGGGGCTTTCATGAACCTCAGCAGCTCTGCAGTCGCAACTCCAGAAGGGATCAAACGCCGGGAAAAGCCAGAAATATTCTGTTTTGGGGATTTAGAGAGCGAATAATTTTACACAGTTGTTTATAAACAATGTCGGTGAGGCATTTACTTGGCGAACAAGCTTCAAATATCAACCCGGAATCTCTTAACCAGCTGCATGCAAACTAACCGCTAAATAATGGCTTGTTCAGAAACCATGTGTTGTCCGCAGCTCGCGCCCCTTAACCCCAAGCCCTTTCTCACTTCTCTGACTGGGAAACAAGTCATGGTAAAGCTGAAATGGGGAATGGAGTATAAGGGTGAGATTATATATGGAACACCTCTGTCCTATTCTTTCTTTAGTTTTTCGTGCGCTAGCTACCGGCACTTTTTTTGTCTGAAATTCTGCTAGAAATGCCAGGGGATTCCTGCATGCGCGTCCATCGTTTTGCGTATTTTGCGTTTTGTTTATTGCGGGGGGTTCAGGCTATCTCAAGTCTTTTGATGAGTACATGAACATACACCTTTTAAACAGTGAGGAGTGGGTAGATGGAAGCTTCAAGGGAAGCTTGGGGGAGGTGTTGATCCGGTGTAACAATGTGCTGTACATACGCCAGGTCCAGGGAGAGGATGAGGCTGATGAGGCCTCTTAGATCAGTATTGTTATTTCTCCTTTTTGCTATTTGTTACCATGCTTTATGAGATGGTTTCAAGGGATACTTGACGCTTAAATGAGATATTCTTATTTAGTGCATTTTGCGGCAGCATCGCATCGATACCTGCGGCAAGGAGGGAAGTGCGCAAATACCAAAAATACAAGTGAACGGCGTTCATGTTCGTATTTGCTTTGCTTTGGTTTCTTCCGTAAAGTGCCCAGCGGATTGCTAAGAACTCTCTTCTTTCTCTCTCTATATATATATATTTGGATATAAGCACGCAGCCCTTTTGTTACTTTGCCAGGCCTCCCTCCATGCAGTCGTGGGTTTGGTGATGGCCGTGGAAACACTTCAGAGTTTAATAGCTGTAGCAAAGTGAAGAACCAACAAAGCAAAGGCGTGCCTCCCCTTTCCAGCGTCACGTCCCCTCACTATTTCCTCATGGATAAACACACCTCTATCTTTACTTGTTTTCTGAATCTTTCTCGTTTTACTAGCGGTTGTTTCAATTCCCACGCATCCCACCGCGAAACACCAGATGCTGCTCATGTGTAGACACTCCCGAAGAAAAGGAGTTATTACTAAAATGG
>JRZD01020234.1:4661-15241 GCA_000826945.1 Eimeria nieschulzi
AGCCCTAGCTCCCCGATGCCCGGTGCACGCAGACATTCAGTTTTAATCTTTTAGTCAATAAATGAAGAGGATTTGGGCTGTCTTTCATGTGAAGGTAGTGACGGGCACTTAGGTTAAAGGGTATAGGTGCGTAAAGGACTACTGGGACAGTGAGTGGGCCAGCCATACGATGTAACCAAGCTTTGGCCAGGGTAGGGCGGACCCCCAGAAGGCTTTGTGTTGTTAGAAGGGGCGAGAGTTAGTCGCAGGGTCGCTTCAAGAATCCTATAAGTCTGTTAATGAGGTTATGCCAAGCGTGGCCGAGTGCGGCGCAGATTTCGTGTTGGATTAAGGAAGCGCAGGCAGGGAAGTGCTCGGAAGTTGTTTGGTTTCGGGTTACTGAAATGGGCAGGGTCTGGAAGGCGACCGCACGAGTGATCAAGTTTCGTGGTTTTAAGGTAAGGTGTTTTGTATGGCTGCGGTGTCTGGGCAGGTAGGTTCGGGTGTATTTGGGATGAGCGCCCGCCTGGTGAGTGTCGCAGAATGTATAATTTGTTACATGGATAAGGAAAGGAGTATATAAGCAGATAGTGGTTATATGTAAGCTAAGTTGGTATCGAGTCGGCCGTGGCTAGTGGTTGGGTTGGAGGTAAGTGGTGAGAGGAAGGCATTCCGTAATGATATCAGTGTAATGTGGTCCAATTATCTTGTGAGTTAAAGTAGAAGTATTTGCCTTTGATATTGGGCTGGAAAAGGGATCGTGGTGGGGCTGATACCGCGGCACTTGGTTCCTGGCGGCGGCGGCGTAGCTTTTAGGTCTGTGAGAGGGGTGGCGAGACGAGGGAAGGAACTAACTAGTGGAACCAAGGATCCCTGAAGGTTCCCGAAAATGTATGTTTTGTATATGCCTTAACATACAGGGCAAAGGATGTGAGTTTGGGTAGCGATGAACCTCTGCGGCATAACGTGTTGGGGCTGCCGGTCAGGACGCGCTATGAAGGTGAGTTTGGATATGCTTGCCAAATGATTTTGAGGTTTAGGGTATGCCACTAATAAATTTAAAAATGTAGTAAATTATGAAAGGGGTTACGGCCGTTCGTCTGACGTTCTATGGTTTGAGGGTTGTGTCAGAGGCCGGATGGAGCAGTGTCTAGCTATCGGACAGAAAGGCTCGAAGGCTTGGATGGTGCGTGGGCTAGTCGGTTTTGAGTATGGATAAAGGTAGATTAGGTGAAGTAATTAAAATCAGGTGTTTTGCCGGGGAATTGCCGTGGGTAGAGCTGAGCTAGCAAAGTTGTGCATGAACGTTAGGTGGGTCGTGCATCCTAACCTGGGGTAAGGATCTGAATTCTGGGAAGTGGATGTGTGAGAAGATTACTTTCAAAGGGTTGAAGGGTTATTTTGTTTAAAGTGTGTTCCGTCTATTTTAGATTCTGGGGTAAGGCCGCTAGCACCTTTAAACAGGGTCCTAAGATCTGGGGTGTGGGGTGGCTAGGACCGTAGGCCGGAAGTGATCCTGTTATGATTGTGTTGGAAATAAATGACAATTTATGAGCAAAGGAAAAGGGGTGACGTTAGTAAGTGGGTGTTTGTCTTGTTAGCGCTAATCTTAAGAATTGTGTGTGGGTGGGGTGGGGGGATTGGGTAGCTGCGCCCTGCGTGGAGCAGTAACGCAAGCCTCTCTTTTGAAAAAAGAAAGAAGGGGGTTCTGTTAACAAAAAAGTAAAACTATGGTTTTATTTGAGAATTAAGAGGTTTACTATGAAGTCCTTATATATCCAGCAATATAGGGCGTTCCTCTCCTCCGTAACAAGATTAGGGTATTAGGCAGAAGCTGGCTGTATCTACGCACTCCAGCTAAAAATATTCCGTACTAACTAAAGCTATAGAAACTGGCTGGGAGCTTTTAGATTATTATGTGTCTCTTCTTCATCGATACAAGCCAAGGCCACAAGACATAGGGCAAGTTGAAGGCTGGAATCTCCTAAGACAGCAGCAAAATGACAAAGATCCAGTCTATGGAAGTCGAGCACATTTTAGCTTCTCGGAGGAAATGGTCAAAATAAAGAGTGTTTGGTGGAATGGAAAAGTTTTCCTGAGTCTGCGGCTTCATGGGAACCCTTGGAACATCTCGAAGGCTCTACTGCGTTCATTTAGAGATTCGCGAACCCGACAGGCCAACCGAAGAAAAATGCAAGAGGAAGCTCAAAACCAGCAGAAACGATTTGTTTCTGCCTCGTATCTGTTCAAGAAAAGGAGGGGGCTGGCAGACTGACGCCTGTCACGGCGAATGCAGTGCTCGCAGACGGTGTTCAAATGCGCGAGTGAGATGCCTGGGGGCAAAAGGCTAATTTAGTTTTATAGGAAGATGCATAAATTTGATCGTTTGCAAATATTAAATTAAAATCAAAGACGATGTGTTGACTATTTTTAGTGGGGAATGTGTTCTTTTTGAAAGGACGGGGCAATTGTAGTGAACTTCATTACAATCACGGCTCAGGCGTGCTTGTCTTAAGCACTGAGCCTGCGCTGTGCTGTTGTTTCGTTTCACATAAGCACTTAAATGTTGAACATGAATACGTAACATTAAGTTAAGGGGTTTTCCTATAGTTGGTGGTGTTATTATTAACGGATCGTGAGGGTTTTGTCTAAGTATTTTGGTGTTCTGTCAGAATCAAGGCTTCACATGTTGAGGCTTATATGGTTCTGAGCTAACTGTTGATTATGTTTGAGAAATTGATTTACTTAAGTCCATTATGTTTAAGGGCTGAAAGCAGCGTAGGAAGAAAGCTGAAAGTCCCGGAACAGAGTGTGTGGGGACTTGCGATTCCTTAGGGGTTCGCAGCTCCTGGCCAGAACTTTTGGTAAGTCCTTTCTCGTTAAATAAAAGCTTAAACATTTTTGAATATAAGTTGTATTAAGGTAGAGTTTGTATAGAAAGCGCCGGGGGATGTCAGAGAGGGGCCAGATAAGCCTGGCAGATATCAAGGCACGGTAATGTAAGGGATTGGTTCTGTCCCAAAGTGTCCGTTGAGATATTAGCGTTCCTTAGGTATCGCTGGAATTAGTTGATATTATTATGCACGATATTTAAGCTGGGCATTAAGAATCTGTTCTTATTCTGAGATTTTCGACTCAGCAGCTCTTAAGATAGGGGTGCTCAGGGAGACGTGCTTTCTGAACAGCAGCAACGCCTTCGGCAACTCTTGAAATGCTTTAATCCTATTCTGTGAGGGAAAACGGTGAAAGTTAACATATACCTCTGTATATTGCAAGTGTCTCTATATTGTAAGTTACCAGGCCGTCTAGATCGTCATTGGGAGTGTAGGACAGTCGGTAGTCGAGTTTGAGTGGTTTAAAACTTTCGCGTTCCCCTATGCTCCTTTTGGATCCCTGATGAGCCGCCTGTCTCTTATTAGGGGAATTAAGGAGGGTTCTCACACAATCCCTAAGGGATTGCAAGGCCCCCTGACCCTGTTCCAGGGCTTTAGGCCTTCCTTTGAGCTGCCTGCTGCCCTTATAAATCATGGGGCTTACGCTTTTTAAACTATTATTTTCATACTTTTACTGCTTGCCTCAGAACCATTTGGGCCTTAACTTAGCTGGCCAGGTTCTGACAAAAACAGCAAAATACATAGGTAAACTTCGCACAATCCCTTAAAATTAGCATAAACAACTGTAAAGAAAACCTTTAACTTAATGTCACTTAATTGTAATTAACATAAAGGTGTATACAGCACAAGAAAAAAAGCATGGCAGAGGCTTGGGGCTTAACTCAAGCACGCTTGGGTCGTGATTCTAGTGAAGTTCACTACATTCGCTGCAGGGGCTCCCCCAGTTTCACAGTCATTGTCATGTCCCTCTCCCTCAACAGCAGCAGGCGCGCTCTGCTGCAGCAGTAGCCACAGCCGATAAACCGGATTTGCCTGTCATATTTGCTGCTGCCGGTGTTGATGCCGGTTGGTTCGCAGCAGCAGCAACTGCAGCGTGGCATGCTGCAGCGTAGATGGGTCCCGTCTCGAAACCTCTTGGAGAGACAAACCCAAGAAATATGGAAAGTTTAGAAGGTATTTGTTTTAGCCAATAAAAGAGCAAACCTCCAGAACCTCCTTGCGAAATGAATACTGATCATCCGACCCCACTGCAGCGCCATCATAGCTATTTAAACCGGGGAAAAATGGTGTTGCTGCATTTCCTGCAGCAACGGCTGAGCCAAATCAGATTTTAGCACACACAGCACCAGCCCTGGTCAGGTCCTCTGAACTTTTTTCGTTCCCTGCGTGTCGTGTGTTTGGTAATGATCTGGCTCGTGTACTGCTGCAGTTTCTGTTCCTGTGAATCAACCCGCAGCAACGGCAGCAGCAGTAAGCTTGCAGCAACCCAGAAGCTTTCTGCGACATAGATAAGTTAAGGCATTATTTAGGATTATTCGAAGCTGTAAAAAAACAAACACTGCGACCCCAAACATAGGCATAAACATGTTACAAAAGCCGGTGAGATGTTTACAGTAATAGCCTAACTATCGTGGGGACAGCAACACACATGCCTCTTATGTATATTATTTTTGTCTATGAAAGAATATTATAATGGGGAAAAGACACTGG
The DNA here is from genome assembly GCA_000826945.1 of Eimeria nieschulzi. Classification (NCBI taxonomy): domain Eukaryota; phylum Apicomplexa; class Conoidasida; order Eucoccidiorida; family Eimeriidae; genus Eimeria; species Eimeria nieschulzi. Next base: position 9,245 of record JRZD01020234.1, read on the forward strand.
ACGCGTTCTGTACGACAGGCATGCCTGGCTGTTCTCGTATGTCGTTCTCCAGCCCCGTTGTTGTGCGCTTCCCCATTATTTTCATAGAGCCAAGACGCAATTTAACTTTAAATATTTTGCCTTGGATATTTTCTTTTGGGCATAGAAAGCAGCATTGCATTTACTCCCAACAAGTACTCTGATTGCTGCCATGGCCATCGGCACAACTCTTCGCCTTCTGGCGGCTCCCAGGGGTAACACCCCTGCTGCGGTCAGCATAGCACGTAAATTATGCAGAGGATTTTCATCTTTTGTCGAACTGCCCTCTGCAGTTCCACCCGCTTCCCCCGCTAGGCGGTCATGGGGTACAGCCCCTGCATGCCGGCGCTCATGGCTTATGTTCTTGTACGGCAGCAACAGGGGCTTTTCCGTCCACGTCGAGTATCCCAAAGGGCTTGAGAGAGACATGAAAGATACCACAAACATTCCTGTTGGGGGAGAGAACCTGTACCGCAGAGTAGGGGGCCCAGGGTACCCCATGCTCTTTGACGTAAAATACGATCGCCCGACATGGCAGCCTTTGTGGGAGGACGAGCACGAAATAATTCCAAGGGACGGCTACGGGTGTGTGTACAGCTGCTCGAGGATACGACATGAACCCTATTTCACCATATATGCCTGGAGATGGTGCAACAAGGCACACTGCTTTCTTCTTGTTGTGATTTACTTTCCTAAAGGCTGATGACCTTCTGGGGTTTTCCTTCTGCTTTGCTTATTATTTTCTAAGCGATGCCCGTTTTGTCTTTGTCTGTTGGGTTTACATGCAGCGTCCCTGCGCACATCCCCCCCGAGGTGTCGACAAAGATCAAACACGTATTGCACGTGCCTCCCCAGTTTTATCCCTTCCTAAAGAAACTCGGCGACGACACGCCGGCCCTTCAGCCCTACATGGAAAAGCTCATCAATGGTCAGCTGACCTTCGAGGACTACGAGGATATGTTCTACAAATTCGCTAAACCCGCAAAGATCTACAGACGACAACTTCCAGCGCCGTACAGAACGCCAGAGGAAATTTCAAAAGAAGAAGAAGTGGAGTGGGAGGGCGCCTGGCTTAGCTACAGACAACGCGTGCTCTCGGGTGAGATATTTGGGACTGACGAATGGCATGAGTTGGGTTTTCTCTGTGTTCCTTTCCTTTTCACCGCCATGTAAACCGTCAGAACGAAGGGGAGAGGGCTGCTGTGGGCTTGGTGCTTCGTCCACGTTGTTGGGACTCACTATATTTTTTGTTATCTTTTAGGGATCATTCTCGTCCTGTTGTGTTCGTATTGTTGGCGGGTATACAGACTACCAATCCAGCATGTACCTTCGTGAATACCTCTTTGGAGCGATCCTGGGGGTTTTCTTTGGCTACCTGTGGCTCGACCAGCACCGCCAGTACCGCATTGACATGAAGCTTTTCTACCTCGAAGCCCCCGAGCACAAGGTTAATTGGGTGAAGCCCCGCGGCGACCTCGTCTAAACCTTCATCCCATATGTTGCGCTTATAACGCTTGTGCCGTCTTTAATACTCAAAAGGAGTATCGGGGGGACGAACGCAATCGGCTTGTGCTGCCTCAGAGAGCCAGATCTTCGCTGCTTTACAAAGCTGCGGTTATCCACTTATGGGGTAAGCTTTGTGTTCTCCCTTGCACATTCATAGGAATTTATATCTGACGCAGTTCCGGTTCCATCAGAGCTCCCACCATTGGAGCAATTAGCCACCGGGCCTCATAACAGAGACAACTTAGCGCTCAAGGCTTGGACCTCGGGCCAAATGTTCCACAATGTTCCGTAATGCTGTTACTCATGCGAATTCAATCCCCTTGTTCTCAAAGAATAAGACCTGTAGTTGGAATTAGTTAACCAATGAAGGGAATTTGTATTCATAAGCCGATTTATACACATCCATCATTTTTTCGCGCATAGGATGTCGGCTAACTCGTACATCACCAGCCCTGACGGACAGGCGGGACATACACATACGTATCTGAGGGCCTCGCAGGCGAATTACGTGTCCGAGCAGTGAAGTTAACTGCGCCGTCGGTTGCTACGTTAGAAGCTGGAATAATGTAAAAGGTGGAGGTGGCTCCAAACGGTCTGAGATGCAAAACAGGTGAACTGTTTCTTAGAGTTAGCGTAGTACTGGCTCCAGTGCCCTCTGAGTTTATTCTAGAGCAGCCGTTTTTCATTAACAAGAGGCTTGATTGGGTTTTCACAATGCAAGTCTGGACGGGGTAAACGCATCTGCGAATCCCACTTAGAACCGAGGCCGGAAGCCAGAACAAAGATAAAACCAAGTAGACTCACAATAATCGCGAAACAAGAAAACCAGCAAAGAAAGATCGGTAACGGTTTTTACAAATATTAGAACAGTTTGAGAAGACTCAAGCCCTTGCTCTTTTTTGCCCGTTTCCGAAGTTTAATAACTTCGGCACCGCCGCGACACCAGCACACGTTCAACGATTTGTTAAATTGGGCGGACAACAGAACGAGCCCCAGTTGTCAATGTTATTGAGAATAAGTCCACGGGGAAAATCTAAAGACGTGGTAAAAGATCTTAATTCACCGAAGGTTTCACAGCGGAATCCACCAGGACTACAATGTACTGATGGAACAGAAAACTCAAAACTGCAATTCGACCATTATCGAAAGGGATCCATAAAGGGGGGTCTGAATACCTTAAGTAATCCAGATATTCCTTGTCTCACGCAAGCTCAGGAAGGTCAAAAGGGACTAGGGCGTGGACTCCATCAGCTACACTACAACCGAACCATTCGCTTTGTCTTGAACGAATACCCCCAGATTAATTGAGAAGTATCCTAAAAGCGCTCGTAGTTTGCTCTCCGATGAGTTTCTCAGTAAAGGAGAATTCTCTGCACGACATCGCATCCACTGCAGTCCTGCGCGCCCATCCAGCTATGGGGTTTCCATCTTGAGACTTCAGCGAGCTTCCGAACCTAGCCAGTCAAATCCGATTCCCTAAGAGCCCTTAATAAGCCAAATACAAAAATTAAAAACCAATACCGGGGTACATTTCAGTTTCCAAAATAAAGGGAAAAAATCCCGTTCCAGGAAGGCGAAGACCTATCATGAGGCACACCCCAAAGTTAGTTTGGGGCTCCGGAAGAGGCCTCATGCAGCCCTCCAAGTTCTGCTGGTGTGCTAAAAACACTACAAACATGCTCAAGTCTCGAAAATCCATTTATTTCAGTTGTAAATACATTTTTGAATTTATCCTTAGCACAGTAGAACGTCTTCGAGTTTATACCATGTAAGTGTTACCATGTGATTTAAGTTACCCATAGGCTTCGTGACGGTGCTCACCAACACTCTCTAACTAACAAACCCCTCTTAACATCTCGAGCTCTCTCCAATTCTTCGATATAACGCTCAATACCCAAAACCCAATTGGTCGTCTGACAAGCCTTGCCGGCTTTGCTCGGCTGCTCGGGCACTGATTCTTCGATGCCTTCAAGAGATGCTCTTGGTAAGTGCCTGTCCCCTAATCCGTCAGTCACGCCTAAAGACAAGAAGACACTCAGATGATTTTTTTTCAAAGAAGAGCCCTATTGCCTTATTAGTATTTTGTATTGAGATAGATCCTTGTGCACAGCTGGCTCTCCAGCGCTGTGAACAGACTTGTGCGTCCCAATCCTTCCCCAAACCGCACAAGCAAACTTAAGTTTGAATAAAAATAAAATAAAGATAGTTCGTCTTTGAAAATCCCAATAACCAAATGAGAGCATAACCACTGGACATTTAGACCCACTCATGCATCACTTGTAACGGATGAGCTTCCCCGCTTCACTCAGGCTTTATTCCGCATCTAAACTCAATCCTAACTCTTTAGACGGCTTTCAATTTTTTTTAGAAATTCATGGTTTTCAATTGGGAATGTGTCAACTTTCAAGATATGCAAAGAAAAAGAAATTCCTCAAAAGCTAGCTTTACACCCTGGCTGTGTGCGCACATAAAGCTTAAGTCCAGCCCCATGGCTAGCTTTTCTGCATACACATTTCCTAAAAGATCACAAACCATTTTTAGTTTGGTCTTTGCCTCTTTCCTAAATGGTCAAATATTTAAAGTTAAATGATCGTTAAGCATTTTCTTCTATTAGTCACCCATGCTGAAGACCCAATACTTAACAGGTCCCAAGTACTGACACAGACCTAACAAAACAAGTCGAAGTACATAATACGATAACAAAATAGTTTTAAAGCTTTGAGGCAGTGGTTCATCACGCTTAGTAAACTGCACACTAACAGACATGCACGATTAAGATGAGACAACCCCAAAAAAGCGTAGTAACAACAATAAGGGTTTTATTGCTTCCGCTGAACATTTTTCTGTTGCCTGGACGTGCACGTTTTGAAGGTTGTTAGAAAATCTCGGCAATGCGTAAAGCTCCCGGCTGGATCCCATGTCACATCAGAGCCGGGGAACCTCCCCACTTCACCAAGCAATACAATAATGAACCTTCTCGTTTATGGAGAATCTGTTAAGTTTCATACCCACATTGCACAACGTTTAGGATAAAATAACACCCTGTCGCGGTGAAGGGTGCGGGTTTCCGTAAAAATAAAATGGGTTTTCTGGGAATTGAACCCAAAACCTTTCGGGCTTTTTCCACAACGGGAATAGGCTGGGATTCCTTCTGAGGCTGTCATAATAGCACCCCTGGTGATGTGGGCGATTTCCCTCCCGGCGTGGTCTCGGCTTCCCCTTTTGGACTTAGGGCTTTACTCACTTCCCATTCCTTAGAGTTTGGGTTTCTTTTCTTTTAGGACAGTGTCTAGGGTAACTGGGTTTCAGGGTGTATCTCCCGGGGTTAAGGGAGCAGGGCCAGGACTTTCGCATTTGGAAATATCCCAATAGCCATGATGGGTCAGGGTTTAGGGTTTGCGTGGCTTTAAGGCCCCAGGGGAAACGCTAACGGCCAAGAGTTGTGTTGGCCTTTTAATGCTGGATTTGGTCGTGGGTTAGTCCCTTGCTTGAGAGAGTAATAGACCTCTGGCTCAAGGTGATGCAAGCCTATTGTCGTGAACTTCACTACAATCACGGCTCAGACCTCTTTGACTTAAGCCCCGAGCCTGCGCGGTGCTCCGAGCTCTCGTGATATGTTTATCTTTATGTTAATTATAAATTACCAATATTACGTTAAAGAATCTCTTCATAATTGTTGATGTTATTTTCAAGGATTTGTATTGTATTGTTGATATATTTTGATGTTTGTGTGGGATCATGATCATATGAGTTGAGGCCTAAAGGGTTTTAAGTTAAAAGGTGAAAATAAAGAAATAATTGTTTATAAAATGTATAGCCTTGGATTTTCAAGGGTTTGAGCCGGCTCGTGGGAGCGGCCTAAAGCCCCGGAACCGGGTCAGGGAGCCTTGTAGTCCCTTAGGGGTTGGCGGCTGCTGATTTGTGTAAGGACTTCATATTTTGACTTTATTTACCTTTTTAAGTGTGCGTACTTTTAAATGTAATTATTCTTAGCTTATACTTCAAAGGATATTCATTGGAGAAGCCCTAGACAAGTAGAGATTAGCCTTGCTGATTCCCTAACATTTGGGTGTAGGGTTTGGTTCTGCCCCAGGCGAGTAATGACATTTGCCTGCATAATTAAACTGTTATTTGAAACGTATTATGAATAATTCAAGTAGTTTTCAAAGATTGAGCCTGCAAGTCATATAATTTTTGAGATTTCAAACTGTGCAGCCCTTAGAACAAAGTGTACAGAGTGTCGAGACTTCCTGTAAAACTGAGGATTTTCCCGCAGTCCTAGAGACATCTAATTCCAGTGTGTAAGGGAAATCAACGAACGTTGAAGTTTGAAGTGTCTAGATTGGGTTCGTCAACTGTCTAGATTGTCATTGGGAGTCTAGGACAGCTGATGGTCAAGTCGTCGAGGTCCACTGCGTTCGTGTTTTCCCAGTCCTAGAGACATCTAATCCCAGTGTGTAAGGGAAATCAACG
>JRZD01020235.1:0-11188 GCA_000826945.1 Eimeria nieschulzi
ACCCATCAGAGCACAAAATTCATGAATTAAATAAATTAAATAAACACGTCAGTGCTAGTTATAGAATAAACAAGGGTAATAATATGAACTCTATCAAAGAAACAAGGATTATAATATGAACTTCGCGTTGTATATTCGCAGATCAAAGCAGCTTTCTTTATTCCTCTCCATATTTACTTCTACAGCAGCCTATGCATCTGCTGAACACTTCAACTAAAATAAAAGTTCAGGAAATAGTATTTATTTAAAGTAAAAGTTTTATTAGACTAACTCGATCATTAAAGTCCTGAAACACGACAGCCGATGCTCCATTTTGCAGCGCCCAAATTCCCAGCAGCCCATGGCCGCACCCTGCATGCAGAAGAGCGCAGATTAACATTTAATGAGGACTCCATGGGGATTGTTTCTTGCGCTTGCTTACTGCTACAGGTGTATGGACAGAAGTTGTACTTTGAGGAAGCAGAAATAATAGTGCTTACCAAGCTCTAGTGCGTGTCCATTAGCCACAGATTGTTGAATTTCTGCAAAAAAATTCCCTCTCTCTTGCTGGAGAAATCCCAGCATGTCCCACGTGCATTCCCAAATAGCAAAGCCGCCTTCGTATTCTCCTTCCTTTACCTGGGACAGGCGCACCATGAAACTTGCAAGCAGACAGACTTGAACGTCAAAACTGTACGGACATCATTCATCCTTTTTGCTGGCGAATTGCATGGACAAATCCGTCTTTGCTAGCCCTTTATGCACGCAAAGTTTCGGCTTTCTTTCGGTTAGAACACGCAGCATATTTCTTTCTGTCTCGCTGGCTTCCGCACCAGCAGCTCGCTGCTTGAGCTTGGGCATCCGTCGACTGTGTAAACCCGCAAGTCAGGGGAAGGTTCTTCGTCTTCATCAATTGGGGCCCCTGTCGGAGGGGCCCCCGTTGGAGGGGCCCCTGCAGTGATTGGCCCTGGCCCCGAAGTGCATGCTTTTTGATAATTGTCTGCACAAGCCGAATTCGGGCGTACATGCAGATTTATCTGCCGAGCTTGTCCTTCTGGCGAGACTTCGGTAGCAGAGAAGGCTGGGGGTTTGCCCCATGCCTCTGGGAATTTATTTGGCATTAGAGAAACCAAAAATAGTTCAGAGTTTATTGTTCATTGTTTCAAATTACGAGAAAAAAATTATCTTTTTCATTAAACAACAAACAACACAAGCAACATGCCATTCAAGACGGAATCGATATCCTACTCTTGCTGCTCTATTCGTATTCCCCCCTTTTTCAAAAAATGAAAATTAAAGGTTCCTTCACAAATATATATAAAATTAATTAATCGTGCAAAAGTCAGCGCGGCTAACTGCTTCCCAGGCATTTTCTCTTCTAGGGAAAGACCACAGACAGATGGGTCTTCGTGGAGCCCCCTTTTCATTCAGTAAGCCCTGGCAAGTTGATGATTAAAATGCGAATTTTCTCGTATTATGTATTTTTTATGGCTGATTGTTTTTGTTTTGAAGCGTTTCTTTGACGTAATTACGGGCCAGCAGTGCAGGTTGCCGAATACATAACTTAATAAAGAACTTTCTTACCTTTGCTAGAGTCGTGAATGTGACAAACTACCACCGCACCTGACTTTCTGCTGTACGCGTTGCAGATTTTGGTTTTTCGTTAGACTTCCCTGGTCCCTTGGCGTGGGGGGGAGGGCTGCGTTTCTTTGTGCCGATCTGGCCAAAACATGAAACTGCGAATCTTGGCAACATCCTGAGGTTTAAAGACATTTCTGTGTTCTTTTGGGGGATATTTTAGTGAATGCATCATTTTTCTGTGGCCTCAGTTCTGCCTGCTTGCACGTTCAGGTGTATAGGCAGGTCTCCGGATTGGTTTATGAGGGGAACGCGTTGATCTGCCATTTAAATACATTATGGCGATATCAGGATTTCCCGTTTTTCTCCCCGGGGATTTTGTTCCCATTCTTCAGCCAGCAGAAGGCATTTTGGCAGAGGCAGCGGCTGCCGCTTCCCTCGCTGGCTCTGCGGCCGCAGCGACCGCCCGCAGTTTTGATTGGAGTGCAGTGCATGCATACCCCACGAACTCTGGCACAAACCAGCCCCAACAACAACGGCAAGACTCTCCAGTAGAGGTGGAAGGGGCGGGCCCTTGCACTAAGGCAAAGACGGCTTCTGTTCTCATGCCCAGACACGTGCTGCCTCCCCACGCTCCTACGTATGTTTGCAGCAGCAGCAACAACAGATACACCCCGCGGGTTGGGGATGCCGTCATTGGCATTGTGGCCTCAAGGGGATTTGAATTTTATGCTGTAAGAAACCAATTGCCTCTTAACTCCAACATTTCTCATATTCTTTTGCTGCTCTAGCTAGCTAGTGAGCTAGCTCGAGACTGTAGCTCGCTGCTTCTCATAGGCACGTCCGTTCGTCTTTATGCCGACATTTATAGCTTGCTATCTTTAACCGTTTTAAGCTGCTTTTTCTTGGGCTGTCCACATGCAAATTCGATGTATATATATATATATATATATAAAGTACGATGTCGCTTTATCATGCTAATCATTGCCTGTATCGGATAGGTTTAGGGTTTAGGATTATTTTTGTGTATTCAGGTGAACATCCGGTCTGGGTCGCCAGCCAGGTTAGCAGCAGTTGCTGGTTTTGAAGGAGCCACAAGGAGAAGCAAGCCGCAGCTGAGCGTCGGCTCTGTGCTGCTGCTGCGGGTGCTGCATCTTTCCCCTTTGCTGGGTGCGGATGTCACTTGCTGCAGCAGCAACTGCAGCAAACCCTGGACCAGCAGCGAGAAGGTTTTGGGGGAATTAAGAGACGGAATTGTTATTGACCTTCCCATCCCATTCGCACTCAGGTGATTCGAAAACATCATACATATTATCGCTATTGGCTGCTGCTGCCGCTGCTGCTGCTGGTGCTGCTGCTGCCAAATCGCCTCTTACTGCACTTTGTCGGGAATTCCAATTCAAAAGGTGAATTTCATCTTTTATCGTGCGGAACATGAATGTGTGTATTATGTACATAGTCATATATACATATCTTTGTAGATCTGTTTATATATTTATATATAATTATATAAACATTTAAATGCGTGCTATATATATATATATATATATATATATATATATACTACCATATCTGCACATAGATACTTACATGTACGTTGTATGCTCATTGCATCTTGCGTTTTGCTGCAGCCTTTTATGCCGGGAAAGTCTTGTGCTGCAGCTGCTAGGCAGCAAAATTCCCTTTGAAATTGCCGTGGGTTTCAACGGGAGAGTTTGGATCCGCGCAGCCACAAACACTCTGAGCATGCGGGCAGCGAATTGCATCACCCTGGCGGCCACAGGGAAGGAGCCTGCGGTGTTGCACGCCATTGTGGACGCTGTACTCCAGCGGTAGCTGCAGGATCAGCAGTTGAATTTAATTTGTGTCGAACTGCCAATCCCAAAAAGAGATCAGTGCAACTCGACTTTCCGCAAAGAGAAATCAAAAACTCGGAAATCTCGACAGTTTCAGCGATAGAGCAAATTATAAATAATCAGCTTGCATAAAAACGCATGCAGACGGGAGGAAACATGAAATTTGTAGCACCAGACAGACGTTCGCTGCTCATCAGCACGCACGGCTACACTTGCACTGTATCGACATCATCGGACATCACCGAGATTCAATACCAGCCATCTCACCCGAGACCTGTCCTACAGATCACCACTTCTGCATATAAAGCAAGAATTATATTTACTATATTTATGTACTCGCACTAAATCACCAAACTACCCCTTAGATGCTGTTCCGACGGCCCTCAGGCGTAGCTTCCTTTGTTGTATTGAACTACTGAATCGCTCGACCTGCCTGACGTGTGGGCCCCCGCCTACTGCTAATCTTAATCACTGAAATTAATTAAAAGAAATGGGTTGGTTGGTTTAAATAATGTATCTTAAAGGAAATGCGAGAGAGGCAACACCAGAAGCCACAAACACAAATTGCAACTTTAGCGCCATTTGATTCGCAGGGCATTACAAATTGAACCCTGCAGGAAAAGATAATGCACTTTGCCGTCGACCTCCCAATGGGCGTCCATCGCCAATCGACGGCAGTCTCTGTCAACGCCACTTCCACCGGCTAGCTAACCTTCCTTAATGAACAGTAAGTACAACCCTAGGCAAGACAAACTTCATCGAAACCACTAGAAGTAATCTTCCTCTTTCGGCTGTCTTGCCTCTGAGAAGAAAGTACCATTAAGCCGAGTTCTGTTGCGAGGAGAGGGGAGACGGACCGGTCGGTGCCTCCACAAATGCAGAGTCTGGACAACGCAGGGGGCCCCCTGGGGCCCCACCCCAGCAGCCTATCCGCTCCTGATGGGGCCCCCAGGGCACCTGCTGTTTTGTTGCGTTTTTATGTGCTGATGCTAAGCATCATCAGCAGCTCTTTTGAGCTGCTCTGTTGGACAGTAGCAATTGCTGCTGCTGTATCCCGTCGCTGCTGCCCGCTGCTGCTGCTGCTGGTGAAACGCATGCAGCGCAGCAGCCCCACAGCTCGGCTGGCGCTGCAGCTGCGGCTCTCCCTCAGCAGCAGGAGATTTGACCTCAAGGGACCCCTCAGGCGTTGAAGGGGGAGATACAGACTGCGCGCTGCCTGAAAAATAAATAGTAGAGACTAAGGAAGGAGAAGGATTGCCGCACTGCTGCAGCAGCTTGCCGCTGCGCATGCAGTCGGCCACCATTTCGGGTGTACACGCAGCCGAACTTCTGCCCTTGTGGGCTCCGCAAATGGAGCGGGGCCTGAAAGAAGAGTTAAAAGGAGATGTGAGGATTAACCTTAAAAACTTTTGAAATTCCCAAGGCAGAACTTGCAGCCTGAATTGCAGCATGCGGAGGAGCGTCGCCTCCAAGTGGTTTATTTCCCTCAGAGGCAGGCCCCCCACCTTGGCATAGTAAGCATTCGAGTAAAAGGTATCATCAGCGAACTTTACCGCAACCATCAGAGCCGTGACAAAGAGACGGTGCACGTTGAGCGGACAGAGCCAAATGTGGCTGTTCCCCAGCAGCAGTCTGTCGATGTATATCAACGCCAACACAAAACACTCCCGGCTGCACTGAAAAAACCGAGACAAACGCTCCAAGTAGTCTGGCACGCTTATCACTGGCTCCGTGGCACTCAAAAAGCAGGGGGCCCCACAGCCTTCAGATTTGTTTTGAGTTGCCAGATGCTGCAGGAGGGCCGCCACGGCTGAGACAAGAAAAGGGTTTGTTGTTGTTCCTGCTGCTGCAGCATCATACAATAGCAAGGTTTTTCTAGGGTCTCCTCCTTCACATGCAGCTGTGGATTTGCAACTGCATGCACAACTGCCCCTTTCCTGGACCTCAAAGGAACCCTCCTTTGGCATTGCTGGCTCCCCTCTCTCCATCTCGGCATTCTTCTTGGAATTCAAAAAATGAGAAGACACAACCCTACCAACTCCAGAGCGCAGGGAGGCTGCGTCCATCAGAAGAGGCAGAGAAGCCGCCATCAGAGCCACAGGGGGAGGACACAGGGAGAGCTGCTTGCTGCTTGCGGCTGAGACGAAAACCAGCCAGAGAAAAAAGTACAAATCCGAACAATAAAACCAACCTCGTATGATTAATCAACATCAACAAGGTCTCCGGGAAGGGAAATAGGAGGGAATACCGGAAGGAGGAAGCTGAGAAAGAAAGAGCAGCTTAAGAAACACAACTCTTGGGGCCTTCTGTTTTAAAACTGCTGCCTCTTGAATTGCATTGTGGAGTGTTTTTCTCCTTCTTGCTGTTGAGAAGACTACCACTTTTGCGGCGAAGTCGAAATAGACCAACGCGTTGGCCGCGCCATTGCACACAACCGATTAAAGAGCACCAGGTGCACTGCATGCAATTCAAACTTTTCTTTCAAATGCCACAGTTTTCCACCAAATGCATCTTGGGGCTGCCTCTGTGCACACGCATGCAGTCATAGGATGACGGGTGTTTAGGTGATCTCACGAACAAAAGTCGGAAATAACGGAAGCGGAAACAAACGAAGGCGGTTAAAACAAAAGCCGCCGAAAACAAAAGGAAAATACTAAACAAAATAAGAAAATGAGCTTCCGATAAACCAAAAAGAGGTGCCTATACACCTGAATGACGGCAGTATCCCAGCAGCACCAAGAGGCGGAGGAGGTATACAAAAGCGAGGAAGAATCAGATGAACAAAAAGCCTTCGTGCTTCTTGTTTGGAAAAGGTTTAAAACTTTCCAATTTGTGGAGCAAAAGACGCAAGGAAGAATCGAATTTGCCTGCCCCCTTCTGCCTCTTTTCGAACGAGGTAGAGCCAACCAAAACAACACCAGGGAGGGGATATGGGGGGGTTAAGCTAGCAGCAGCGAAACAGGAAAGAAAAATACATCCTAATACTGCTGATTTTGCAAAACCCCACAACTAATTCCCACTGAACCCCCACAGGTTCTCCCTACACACAACAAACCGGCTGCCTCCGGCGGCATGCGAGGGGCAAACGGCTCTCTCTGCCTCCCTGTGCTTCCACTGCTCTCATTCACACTCGCTGTGCTCTACTTCCTCCATCAAAAACCTTTTCTTTGTCTTTTCAATATTTATTTTTTTTAAAATACACGTAGTTTTTAAGGATATACACTTGGGAATTACAAATACTGCCATAAGCCCCGGAAACAGAGCCATCTGTAACCCGGTAAATGCAGCATGTTAATGCGTATCGTTGATATCTCACTGTTTGTCGCCTCCTTATAGTTTTACATTCTTTTAATTAAGCTATAAAGCGTTTTTCAAAAAATCATTTATCCCATTCTATGTGAGGAGCAGCAGCCCAGCTCCTCGGATTGTCTGTTCTTATGTGTGCATATGCTGAGGAAGCAGAGGCGAGTTGCATCTTTGCTTCATCCCCTGGCCGCCTGCTTCTTCAGAGGCCGGCAGGGCATCAGGGAGCAGCCCTCTGTGGGAAGCTAACTCCTATTCAGTTCTTTAGTTATTTAGTTACTGGTACTTATCTTATGGTATTTAAACAAGACAGGAAGTAGGGCGGGTACACTTGGCAACAGTCCGTGTAATCCGCGCACTCCAGAGGGTCTTGTGAGTGAAATGAGGCAGAACCCTTCTAGTGAAGAATCCCAAATGAATCCAACCGACTGACATCCCCAGCTAGCCAGCAATCTCCCTAATACTCTACTCAAAAGTTTACCTAATAATTTATCTATTAACCTGGCTAATAAGTTAGCTAATAATATAGGCAGCAAGTTAGTTCATCACCTAGGTAATAACCTAGTCTATGATCTAAGTCATAATTTAGCTACTACTCGCGCTAACCATCTGAAGAATGCTCTGCAATGCGTTTCATTGCTTTGACGGCTGAAGTTTCTTTGAAGGCGTGGCCTTTGCCCCCTCTGCTCTCTTTGACGTTTTCAAAGGCAAACAAAAGGATTCATGCTGAGCTAATATTCAACATTTCATTAACTCTAATAAAAAAGTTCTTGTTTCCCTGCGGGGCCAGCAGAACTAGAAATATCTTATTTAGTAAAATCCTTAGAGAAACTCCGGGGAAGTTGGGATCGAGGCTTGGGGATCGGGGGGTGAGGCCAAGACCGTAAGGCCACAAGGCCTTGAGGCCCAACACAAACCCCAGGCCCGCAAGGCCTCAAGGCCCAACACAAACCCCAAGGCCTCAAAGCCTTAGGGCCTGCATGCAGGTGAAAGGGCAAGCGGGGCTGAGGGGGGGCAAGAAACAACAAAATTGAACAGATAAGATTCAGAGAAGAGGCGAGCGTTCATTCTTTTCCGCATGACACGTTGAGTCCAACGAAGGATCGGGGAGGAGAGGCCCTCCATCCCACCTATGCAGACAGACACGAGCAAATTCAAAAGAAACAGACAAATGGAAAAAGAAGGAGAGACGCGAAAGACGAGGAGATGAGAACTGCGAAGAAAGGCGAAAAAAACTTTCAGAGACTAAACGGCAAGAGGAGACAAAAAGATGCACAGGGAGGCACCGGCAGCAAAGAAAAGTCAGGCTGCCCCTTTGCCCTGCCTTTTGTTGACAGTGAAATTCCATACAAACAAATACAACACAAATGAGGCCAGATGAAGAGAAACAAGCACAAACTAGAAAACGTACTAACATCCTTAATGAGGGGGCCTGGCCTTTTGGGGCTTGCCAGCAACGCATGCAGCCAAGGCTTCCGGCCAAAGGGACTGAAGAGGCCTGGAGGGCCTGAGGCCTACCCGCGCCGACTCGGAACACGGAGAGAAACTCCATGGCGGTCCCCTGAAGCCCTCGAAGGGATTCCCTGAAGCCCTCGAAGCGATCCCCTAAAACCCTCAAAGCGATCCCCTAAAACCCTCGAAGCGATCCCCTGAACCCCTCGAAGGAATTCCCTGAAGCCCTCGAAGGAATTCCCTGAAGCCCTCGAAGTAATCCCTAAAACCGTCGAAAAGGTGTTGACTATCTTATTGTATTGTTATTAGCTCAATCATTCTGTGGTGAATCGAACTGTCACATCCAGACAACAGTATCTCTGTCAATAGATCTGTAACTCCACTACAAAGTGTACCGAAATGGTAGTTCTTAGCATATTACGCAATTTTAAACGTGAGTTAAAGTAAAACTGGAGGGCCTTTAGTATTTGTTGTTAGTATTCGTATAACCCTCACAGCGATCCCCTAAAACCCTCGAAGCGATGCCCTAAAAACCAAAGCGATCCCCTATGCCTTTGTGTATCTAATGGACGCGAGGGGGGGCCCACGGACCTCAATGGCAGAGTTCCTTCTGTTTAATTTGCTGCTGCTCTGGCCAAGGCGTGGAGCCATTGAAGGCCAGGCTGTTCATTTAGGAAAGCCAAAAGAAGCCTCAGAGACTCCCCAGCAAAATACAAACGCCTTTTTAAACGTTTCGACGGAAAACACCTCAAGAACAAACTAGCGCACAAATCAATAAATAACATCTAAAATAAATTCAGGCAGGGATTCCGATGCGCTACAAAACCCAAAACACAACTTCTTCTGAGATAACCGGTGGAGGGAGAGCTCAGGAATGAGGAATAGACCCTGGAGAGTTACGGGAAAAGTGGCCGGAATTATTAGGCACATTTTCTCAGAGAGCAAAACAATTTGTCTCGTGTGATTTTCTTGCGTTTAGACCTTGAAGACTATTGATGGTTCTTTGTGAAATGACAAAGAGGAGGCTGGGAACAACAAAAACCTCAAGGACTGAAAACGGCAAGCCTTTTGACTTAACTTTTAATTGTTTTCTTCTGCTGAGTTTATTTAAAAAGTGCAGAAATCAGTAGTTCTCAGTTATTCTTTTGTCTTGGAAGGAGAGACCGAATTAGATGGAGGGCGAGAGGAGCAGCAGGAGAGATCTCAATATGCTTGCATGCGTTTGTTGCAGCATTTAAAAAAGTATTTATATTTATATTTTTAACATTCCTCATTAAAAACTTGAATACATGGAGGTTTTCAACGCAACCGCTCTGGGGTGTCTGTGCAACTCGACGCATGTAAGCGGAGGGGGACGCATGAGGAGATCTGAGCTCTTCAGCTAGTGGCAGCAGAAATTTATGCATTTTAAAATATAATTAATAAATATAAATGAAATGAATTTAAAGAAGGATGGTTTTATGGAGTGTGTTTGGCCAAAATAGGCCGGGGGACACTTCGAGGTTTTCAGGTGTATGTACAGCTACCTCGCAAGTTGTTGAGGTGTAGGGACCCGGTGTTAAAGTGTATTCTGTAATGTTTCTTTTACTATTATTGCTTTTCTTGCCGTCCCGCAGTTCCAGGGGGGCGAAGGCCCCCCTCCCATCCTTCCGTATATGCAGTTGCCGAGCCCTGAACCCTAAACCCTAAACCTAACACCCAGAAAGCCCTGTAGCCTTACTGCGGCAGAACAGACCCCTTCCGGCTCGTTTGAAAGACATCGCGGACAGGATGCCTCCGCCTTGCATTTGTCTGTTTCAGCCGCGACTGCTGTTTCCCTACGACGACTACAGGGGCCCCCTTTCCTCTGTCGCTCTCATTTGTTCAGGTGTATGCATGGAAGTCTTGTGCCTCTTTCTATGTTTTTTGTGGGCTGTGGTGTGCGTACACCGCAGGGCCTCGCAATTGCAGTGGTCTCTGGCGTTATTCCCTTTGCAGTCATTTGATTTGTTTGTCTTTTCGTTGGGTTTGCTGCGTCTTTTTCGATCGTCTTCTTGGCTTCTGCCGTCTGAGAAGCGGCTCCGTGTGTTGTTGTTATTTGGGATATCGTCGCGTTTGTGTCTGTCTGTCTTGTTTTCGTTGTATGTGCTAAACGCAGTGTCTCTGCACTGTCTCTTTGCTGTCTCTCTAGTCTCCTACTGCCTCAGCTCGCTTCTGAACTTGCAAAGAAGAGACGCTTACACGTGGGTTCGTCTGCAGTTTTGGGACTTGGTGGTGATGCTGCAGTTGGGGACATTCTGTCTCCCTTCAGTTTTCGAGTTTCTCTCTCTGTCTCCTCTCCCTCCTCTCTACGGCTCGGCCGCATGCGTGTGGCCTCTGTGGGCCCTCGCTGCAGCACACCTCTTTTGCTGCTTGCTGCTGGGGCTGCTGCTAATTAGAGACACTTTGCTGCAGCAGAACACCGTGACGCGGGTGTTAGTTCATCTGTTGGAATTGCATGCGCTGTCCTTTTTGTTGGCCGTCGTCTCCTTTTCCCAGTGGCTGTCTGTACACTCCAACGCGCGTTTCATTTTGTTTGTTTCCGCTGCTGTCACTTCATTCTTTCTTTTTCTTATTGTCGCCGCTTTTGCTGCCGTCTGCTTTATTGCCCGGCATTCCTCAGCACAAGCGGACTTGGAGGTTCCAGACGGCTCAGAGGGACAGCAGCAGCGGCAGCAAGGTGTCTCCGCTGCAGTCTCTGCTTCCTCAACAGCAGCAGCAGCAGCAGCAGCAGCAGCAGCAGGGGCAGTCGGCCCCCCTCTCATGTACGACATGAAAATCACCTTGCAAAGGGTCTCTGAACACTTCTATCGAATTGAGGGCCCCTTAGAGGGGCCCCTCAGGGGGGCCCCCACCCCGGCAGAGGGGCCTCTCAGGGGGGCCCCCACTCCGGCAGAGGGGCCCCCGCCAGGGGGGCTCCCTGAGGGCGGGGCTTCTCTGCCACACACAATGCTACCGAAGGAGGAAGCGACTGAGATAGGACAGCAGAGTGCTGCTGCTGC
>JRZD01020236.1:0-14833 GCA_000826945.1 Eimeria nieschulzi
TCCTATAACTCAAGAAAGAAAGGGGGAAATTTTCTGCTGACGCCAAGACCAAGGGAAGGCAAGCACACAGGGCGTATAAAAGCGTTATAGCAATTATAAACTAAACACCAAAAACGTGTTGGCATTTGCATGCCTGGTATTTTGCAGCAGTGAATCGTATTGTTATGCAACGTGCTGTGTGCTTCAAGAGCAATCAAGGCTGTATGGCTATTCACAGAGTGTGCTGCTGTGCAGGGATGACCCCGAGACAGTTTTATGGCTAATATTTAGAGACTTGATAATGCACGTACAAATGAAACGTGAAAAATGGCCACAACATGAGGCCTTACTCCAGCGTCCATAAAGCGACCAACTCAAGGAGGTGATGGATATCAAGCCTAATCTTGTAGTTGGTCTATTATTAGGTTTGGGATACGCCTCAACCACTCAGCGTCAGCAAATTATCTCAAAAAGTTACATTGAAATAGAAGCAACACGAGGGTCTCGGTGTATATTTCATTCAGTAATGCACACAACCGAGCCCCACTCCCAGTCCCACGCTAACTCCTGTACGGTTTTGGTGCCAGAAATTAAGCTTATGACCTACCAATAAATCTGTTTACTTAATTTTAAATTAAGCAGACACAAAACGAGATGTTTGAAAATGTGTAAAGGATTTGGGCTGCTTGTTCTTTGGGCAACATTTGGAGTCCCTGCAATTACACAGGATCGCCCACTCGCAATTATGTCGTCCCCAGTCATTATATGAGTTTGCAGCTGCAGCTGGAAACCATCAAGAAGCAAAAAATGCACATGTAATGCAACCATGCTGAAGAGATGGTACTCAGCATTCTGAGATCCTTTTCCTCATCGCATTGATAACAACTGTGACTTTTCCATACCTAGTACTACAGTTCTTCAGAGCTCTTAAGTCAGAGCCGCATGCCGGGCCATAAAGATGTCCATAATATCAGCAAGATGTTGGAAGGATCTGCGGAGTGAGTTGTGGCCTTCCTGACAGTTCATACGCAAACCAGATAGGGGCAGGGGACGAGCTGCCCTCCAGTGGCAAGCGCGGGAGCCTCATACTATACTGTTAATAACACGGGCTGTAGCTTACTTCTTTGAGTGTCATAGAGTTGAACGGATTTTCTTCGGATGCCGGCAGATCGCCGTAGAGCTCGCGCTTGTTCCGTTCCTTACCTCGCTATGGAAGCACTCAGGATTTATCTGGGTCACATACAATAGATAATGTCAACCTCCATCACAACACCTGGACATAGAACGGACATTATACAATGGAAGGCTACCAGCACAACGCAAAGGTGTGTTATGAAACCGGCTTTGAAGTTGGTTGATACACATTGTGGCTAATTTCAGGGTATAATTGGCTTTTGAAGGCACGTACAGCCCACACTAATGCCTTGGTCTTCCGATCCAGAACACGGGAAGATCTGATGCGGCAGTACAGTGTCCGGTGAAATTATTGCAAGACCGTGGAACGGAACTCTACCGTCTTGGTTTCTTTTCGTACGCTCGTGTCTTCGACGGTGAAATCATTGTACATGGGATATCTTGATGAGTAACAACAGGTGTCTTGAGAAAGGTTTGAAACATTGCCTTCTGCTCATTACAAAGGTTATGACGCCATGCAGAACACCAGTGAAAAGTGATGATGGAGGACGTGATGGTGGAAGATAGGCAGCAACTGTTTAACAGGCTCGGTCGTCTTCCATGGGAGGTAAGCGTAACAGCATGGGGGGCCTTGCTTCTTATAGGGAGTGGGGCGCTGCTGCGCTTCAGCGGTTCGTAGTAGGTGTTGTGTGAGATCAGGTTCATGGGCCTATGGCGGCACCAAGCCGATGTTATACTGCTTATGACTCATGAAAAAGGTAGACGGACTCAAGATATCCGGATACTACGGCTTGACACACCAATGGTGCATCTGTACGACTAAATTCTCCCGCTGGGCACGTGTTGACTAGTGGCCTTAATATGGTGGGGTCATGGCACAGTACATGCTGGGAATGTCGTGGCATCTGGTTTGCACCAGGGACTGCGTTGGTGCCCGTTGAATGGTGGACGGGAGATGCAGGCAGGAGGCTGGTAGAAATGCCTAGCTGTGTTTGCGACTGGAGTTGTTGCCGGCTTATAATGCAGCTGTCAGCTGGATCGGGTGGCTGACAGGGTCTGTCTTGGCAGTTGTGTGGGACGAGTGGGCTAATGGATGAGCCACGACAACACGAAGTTGGTTTGGCGACACAGAGGCACAAGCCCGACATTGATCGCAAGGGACGACGGTCTTTCTTGTGTGATGTGGGCTTGATGCCACGAGACAACATAAATCTGAGAGGCAATGTTATGCTTGTTGTTGGCTTTTTGGTTTTGACTGTTGGACTGGGTGCTTGGCTGCTGCAGGCTGAGTAAGCCTAATGTAAGAGCTGGTTAGTGGTGTTCGGAGTGTGGCAGCTGGGTAAGAGTAGGAGAGGGTTTGTGGGAATGATGAGAGGCGTGCGGGGTACTTAGGGTGAGGTGGTTTTGTAGACTGCGAATCCTGGTGGCACACCACCGTATCTAAAGGTGCTGACGAGTGACTTCGATCTTGGAGGTTAAGGTGCAATATACGGTGGGCGAGTTGTGACTGCTTGTTGCGGGTGCTTGGGCTTTGATTGTTAGATCGGGTTCGTGGCTGCTGCATGCCAAATAAGCTTAATGTAGGAGCTGATTTGTCGTCAGAGGATGGCAGCTGGGTTAGAGCGCGCTCTTGCTCTTCTTAATGAAGAAGTCGGTGCTGCGTCTTTTGTGCTTGGGTATTCGAACATCGCCTACGGAAGCATTACCTGAAGCTTTGAACAGATGGCAGCTGGCTTACCAAAGTTAACGTTTGTCGGTCAAACACGCCAGGCTGTTTGTGCAGCGCTTCGATATAGAGTTTTTAACACAGTATAGCTGCCGGAGTTGTTCGAGCTTTGTGAGCTGTTTGTTCCTTTCACTTCGCATCTGGGTGAGGCTGCATCGATACACTAGTCAACAGAGATAAGATATAATGTATTCGGGGCTCCAGCCCGTAGGTCTACGTTACCCACAGGGCCGATGACGGAGAATAAACTCCACATTTAAACAGACGCGTTGTGCTCAATGTGCTTCTGGATTGAAGAGCACAGACTGTCTTCAGTGCCAACCAGCATTGGCTGCATTATAGGGTAACAGTGCGACACGCATTTTGCGTACTCTCGTCTGTTCCAGCCGGTGTATAGGGGATGAATACCCGAAGATAGGGGCAGGTAGATGGCAATGTCGCGCTTGGACACACATGGACAGATGGCAGTGCCTAGTTCCGTCGGTGGCAGGTATTTTTGGCCAAGACTATCGCAGATTTCTTACCGCAAATGCATACTTACGGCGTCCGCTTGTCCCGCAGATCTTTTCCTGTCCTTGTGATTATGAATATGACAAAATGGGTTTTGTGGCACAAGGGTATTAGGGAAGCAGGTGCATTCAGGGAAATTCTCTGCCGTCTGTCGAACTGCGTAAAGGCAGACAGCATTTAGCATATTCCGCGCTAACTAGGCTTTCGGCATACGGAGAGGAGTTGGCTTCTAGCGGAAGAAGAAGCGGAGGGCTCGGGTGGGAGTCTGCGTAGGAGTGTTTTTGGAGGGCTTCTGTGTCGCCGTAGCTATTGCTATATTTGGAGTGGGTCTGTTTTAAGGGATGGTATCTGCCCTCTAATCTGAAGCTGCTGACGGACCAATTGAACACCCAAGCATAAAATATAGTGTTTTTTGTTGGGGCGTTTTTTGATTCAGTATAGCTGGGTCGCATTAGATTAGGACTACGGTAGCCGTGCGAACATGCACGGTGGATACACTCCATATTTGTATATGAGCGTTGTGTCGAGTGGCGCTCTGGGTTCAGGGAAGCAAGGCGCTGGGCTGAAGGGCCAACAACCGTTTTGAAACCAGTGCCTTGACACGCCACTTGAGCGGCCTGATGTTTACGACGCCCTCTCGCCCTCTCGGCAAAGAAGAGACGGGGCCCACTTGCGGCTACAGCACGGCTGTGGCATAAAAGCCAAAGACGACAGTAACGCAATTTACTGGAGTTTTTAGAGGGCACCCCAGGCTTGCCACAGCAAGCTACCTAGGCACAGTGCAGTAGAGAAGCGACCGGGAGATAGAAGGAGTTGATAGCCAGCAGCGCCTCTGAGCTGTCTCCTTGGCAGGAAGGAGCAAGAACTCTTGGGGCCCGGCTGGGTTCCTCCACAAGACCTTAGCTGGGCACCTCAGGCCAGATGCCCACTGCGGGGCCCTGCAGCTAGCCATGGGTAGCTAACGCCTGTTGAGCCAGCCGTACCGGTTGTGTAAAAATGGCAGCCTGAGGGGACTGATCTTTAAGGTGCTGCTAGTGACACCACAAACAATCCAAGTGTCTCCTTGGCCGTAGGTAGCACGCGAAAGCCTGCTTTCAGGAGTGGAGTGTTGGTCCGTTTGCTACAACGCAGGGTACCTAAGAGGTGAAGGTTAAGCCGGCTTATGTGTGGGATTGTGCGTTGGGAGGCGGCGGCGCAGGCTCGCTGCCCCTCTGCCTCATACCCTGGCTGTGCTGAGGCCGCCTACGCTGACCTCAAGGAGACAACCAGAGACGGCAGACTTCCTCCGAAGCCGATTTTTCTGGTTTTGTTGTTTTGTGTCAGACTTGGGGCCTTCGTGCCGAGGCCCAAATGCGCCACTCAGGCTGTAGCCTCTTAAGCGACTCAAGGCTCTAAAGCTGATGAGAAAGCGAAAAGGGTTCTCTCCAAAGAAAGCTGGCCAAGCAGGCTCTGTCTCGCCCGCCTACATGCAGTCCTGCAGGACACACCACGTAAACCCTAAACCCTAAACACTAACACACAAGTGGAAAATCTGAAAGAATCTGTGTGCATGGAGGCCCCACACAAGGGGTGACCTCGGGTGTGAAGCCGCTCGGGAAGGAATGCGTGGCTGCCTCTCGCAAGCCTTTAGCTACACCGACAGGAGCTGCTTTAGCAACAAATACTTGCAATTGCAAAAACTAGCCGATGTCCCCGTTAGTATGCGGGTCTGCTGCAGCTGCACCAGTAGAAGCAGAGCAGCAGCAGAAGCAGCAGCAGCAGCACAACTCCCACCCATAGCACTGTCCCCACATGCAGCCGGATATCTTGGGGTGTGTAGGGAGTCGTTTTCTCTCCATCTAGTTCTCAAAGGGGAGGTATCTTGCCTGTGTAGGAAAGCTTCCTAACCAAGGAGGCCCCCTTCCGCACAGAGGCACGCGAACCCCCTAGACCCTAAACCCGAAGCTGCAGCTTGTTGCGGTGCAAACAACTGGACAGCAGCAAGTCCCGTAGCGTTTGCAAGCCATGATACCTCGCGGCAGCAACAGCGGGCCTGATGAGCCAAAAGTGTCCTGGCTAGTCCCCAGCTGTTTTCCTTTGAGGAGCAGCAGGAATGCAGCGCAGCAGTATGAGGGCCACATAAGATGGAGACGTTATCCCCCCGGAACCCCAGGCGTGGCCCTTGCTGCCAGAGACTCTTTTGTGTATATCCAATTCAAGCAGCCTTGAGGAAGTCGATGCAGCCATTTGCTCTGTTTTAGAAAGACTCGACGAGGCGTACAATAAAGCAGACAGCTGCTGCTGCTTCTGCAGCAGCCGTAGGGAGTATAGGCATGAGGTGTATGTGTGACAGCTGCTGCAGGCTTTTGCAAGGGACGTGGAGGGGCTCTGGCTTCAGCAGCTGGAGATGTCCCTGCTGCGGTGTGCGGCTTGCTGCAGCTGTATGTCCTGACACAAGACAAGCTGGTGCGCTCGTTTTGCTGCCATTGCAAAAAACAAACATCAATTGTCTCCCTTTAAATGGAGTGAATGGCTTATGACCTTGCTCGCTTGCTGCGTGGTTTCCACAGTCTCAGAGACGGAGACGTCGTAGCAGCACCGCGTGTCTCTGCTCTGCCTCAGCAGCAGCAGTGCTATCTGCAACCCTATAGTGGAGTCTACAGCATGAGCAGCGGTAGAACTGAGGGCGGATACAATTCCAGTCATACAGAACGCGATATAACAGAATCGGAAAAATCACTCTATAAATCCTACAGCGACACGGAAACATCAAAAGAACTAATACACTTGCATCCACCTTAACCGTCAGCTCGTTCCTCCAATGCAAGCAGTGTGCGATTGCTTTCCATATACAGAAAAAGCTGAGTAACTAGCAAACCCCGAATACTATCTCTATGCATCTCAAGAGGCGGCTGAAAAATTTCCTGAATGTAACCGTCTGCCCAATACGCTTGCGTCACTCGAATTCACTTCCCGGCATCCATAAGTACAACGACACGAAATCGCCGAAGGGACAAACGGATGCCGCAAGTAGGTCTTTGAGGCAAAGAACGTCTAATGCCCTTGGTGAACGAAGCCTATCACAGACGGAGCTCAGCATTACCATCTGTCCCTTTACATCCAAGCGCGACGTTGTCCTTTGCATCCAACCGCCATCGGCTATTCATCCTGAGGAACCCATATCCTGAACCAGGACAGACGTCACGCTGTACGGACCAAATCGCTCCACGAATATCCTGTTCCGCCTTGCTTGATCGCGTGGGACCCAGCTATATTAAATCACAAATAACTCCAAAAACCAAGATCGCGTCTCATGGTTACGTAGTCAAAGCCAGACGGCAGTTGCAGAATAAAGGACGGATACCCTACCCGATAAAGCCCAGTGAGATAAAATCTCTCTAAAAATACAACAATCGCCGCGACGGCACAGAGACATATTAAAAACAGTGGTATGTTTGAGTTCACCCTAGCCGTCCACTGGTTCGTCCGCTACAAGCAGAGCGCGATTGGTCTCCTTATGCCGGAAGCGTTGAGCAACGAGCATAAACCGAAATGCTGTCTCTACGCATCTCCACAGACGGCAGAGAATTTCCTCGAGTTTAGCAGCTTGCCCAATACCTTTGTGTCACCAATCCCATTTTGTGGCATACATAAACGAGAAGAAGTGGCTGACGGAACCAACGGATGCTGCAAGTAGGCCTTTGCGGCCAGAAATGTATGATGGCTTTAGACGCCAACATCTGCTGCCGACGATGCCCAGCATCTGTCCCCCTGCGTTCACGCTCGACGTTGCCCTCTGCCTGAAATCTCCGTCGGGTATTCATCCGCCAGTAACGCACATCCTGAGCCATAACAGAATCTGCCCGTACTCACCTACAGCAAATAAAAATTCGGGCAATGCAGCAAAATCACGTCTCATGCTTNNNNCCATTAAAACAGAATCCGATGAAACCAAGTTGTATGGAATGCCACTTGAAATACAGCACTCCCCAGGACAACACAGAAATATATCTAACACATTACTATACTTGCGTCCACCCTAGCCGTTCTCTGGTTCGTCCGCCACAAGCAGAGCTTGATTTTCTCCTTATGCTGGAAAAGCTGAGCAACGTGCAAAAACCTGAATGCTGTCCTTACGGACCTCAAGGCAAAGCCAGCAATCTCCCTCTATCCGATTGCATGCCCAAAGTCCTTGCTTCACCAATTCCATTTCGTCGCATTCATAAACACAAGCATAGGAAACAGCTTAAAGGATTTACGGATGCTGTAAGTATTGCTTTTCGCCTAAGCATGTGTAATTCCCGTGGCCATCAATGCCTGCTACCGATGGAGCTCGCCAGTGCTATTTTGTCCGTGTTCGTTCAAGTACGAGGATGCCCTCTGCCTGCAACCGCCTTCGGCAAGCCAACGGCCACGCACCCACGAAAAGAACCTGAACAACAATCACGATCTGCGGAACAAATCGGCACACGAAGTTATAATCGTAAGACATCAGTAACAAATATGACTTTCCTGCCGCAATGTGTAATGCCCTTTGGCCAAGAAGGCCTGTCACCGACGCAACTCGGCACTATCATCTGTCCTTGCGTGTCCACTCACACGGTTGCCCTCTGCCTGAAACCACCTTCGGCCATTCACCCGCCAGATAAGCATCTCCTGAAACGGACCAAAGGTCACGCGCTACCTATCGCACCGCTTTCATATGCAGTAAATGCTGATCCGTAATGAAGAAAAGCGGGGTTCTGCAAACCAGAGCCGCATTGGACCTGATACAACGCACCTATCCAAATATTGGAGTGTATCCGGCGTGCACCTTTGCCAGGCTACCGTAGTGGTAATCTGCTGGGTTCAACTATGCTGAATAAAAAGGTCGGACCTCGAGTCAACGAACAAGATGGCGTTTTGCGCTTGGGCGCTTATTTGGTCAGTCAGCAGCTGTTGAAGGCAGGCCAGGTGCTATCCCCATAAGACGGAATGCGATGAAACCGAGTCGGACTAAACTCCATTCCCAATACAGCTGGAACGGTCAGAGCACAAAAAAATATCAAAAACAATACCCTACTTCCTTACACCCTAGTCGGCTGCCGGTTCGTCACCTACAAGTAGTGCAGCACTGCTATCCTTATACCAAAAAACCTGAGCAACGCCCAGTAATCCGAATACCTTTTCTATGCACCTTAAGACACGGCTGACAATATCCTGAAAATAATTGCGTGCCCAAGAGTTAAGGGCATAGGGGTGTAGGGTTTTAGGGTTTAGGGATTAGGGTATAGGCTTATGGGTTTGCCGTTTGCGTGTGCAGATAAACTAGATTGCGGTGGAAGCACACAAAAAAAATCCATAAATTCTGGAGACGACGGCGAGGACGCAACAAGCGAAATACCAGACAGCAATGAAGCATGAATGATGTATGGGGGAGATTTGGCGTGTAGGTACACCCTACGCCATTCATCTGCTAAGGCGTACGCGCATCTCAGCAGGCGAACAGTTAAAGTGGAATTATACTTGAATAGAAGGTCCTAGGGACTCTTGGGGGTTTTACAATTTTTCCTTTTGGGGCACTCAAGGCATGCACATACCAGCGTCAATTTTTACAGTTGAGGTGTATGTACACCCCAAAATAGAGTGCCAAACAACTGCATCTATAAATAGATATCGACTCACAGTAGGAAGGAGTTAACTTGTCAGGCAGAAGGCGTAAAACCCCAGGGAAACAATACAGGGGAAAGGAAACGGCGTCAAGAGTCAAGACCCAAAATGGAAACAGAAACGTACAAACTGAAAAATCCCCAAGCCTTTCTGCATTGTCCTTCAGGTTAGGAACTTAGCGTTTTCAGAGTTCAATTTCTGGGTTGGTAGTTTCGGAGCAGCAACAAAACGGCTGAAGTCTCGTGACACCCTGTACACCTTGCAGGATGGCCAGCTCGCATGAGTTCATTCCAGTAAACTTAAATGTTATGCCTTCATTCCAATAAATTTAATGGAAAAGGAAGAGAAAAGGAAGTGCAACCAGCCCCGCCTTGAATTCCATTGCCCTTCCCCAATAGCTACTCACTAGTCGGCCAACTGCTTTCGGTCTCTTTTCTTTATGGGGATTATACAAAACAAGTACCGTTTTATTGTCAAATTTCTAAAACCTTTTTAATAAGTATCATTTTGTAGCTATATACAAAAAGAAGAGAACGAATTCTTTTTACAACACGCAGCATTCCTCTCTTCCTGTATATCTGTGTGCTGCCAAGAGGTAGTTAATTAAGTAACTACTGAAATAATTAATTATCGTTATACGAATTTACTAGTTTTTGGTTGCCTGTAGGTGCATGTGCTTGTTGGTTTATCGCGCTGCTCTGCTTTCGTATGCCCATTTATTGATGTGGTGCTTATCAGGTAGATGCAGAACGAGGCTAGCTACATAGGCATCTCGGCATTTCGGGAAATACTAAAAAAATCCTCAGAGACAAACACGAAGCTGCCTTCACCAAATACGGGTCCCTCCTCTCCGCCGGCCTCATCGACACTGGAGTACCAAATCCTATACCTTAAACAATGGTTCATGAGTTATGTTTCTTGCGTTCATTGCCCTGTTGGATCCGGCCTTATTCTTTCAGCAGTCGTCTTTGCACTTAGCTGTTTTATTTCGATTTCAGTTCATGAGCTGCTTTCCAAGATGTCTAAGCCAGCGTGTTTCATATTTCTTGCAGCTGTATTTGCTCTCGGGTCGGAAGATGTCAGCGCTCTTCCTTAGTTCCTAAAAAGTGTTGTGCATGCAGTCGGCGGTGTTTTTCTGTTTGCACAGCTGTGGCATTGGCTTCCGTTGACTTACTGCCTGTCTCTTTCCTTCTCCGCGAGCGCACTACCTTGCCACCTCATACGGACATACAAACAATCCAAGTAGAGCAGTAGCAACAGCAGCAGCAACAGCAACAACAGTAGTCACTACAGCAGCAATAGCAACAGCAGTAGAAGTAGGACCAACAGCAACAGGAGCAGCAGCCATTCGGAGAGAGAAGGGGCCCACAGGAAGATGATGGAGGGATAGAAGGCAAGTGCGCGGGCGAAGGAAAGGAGACAAACGAAATCCTCTCTCGAGCGTTCAGTGCAGCGATGACTCGAATTCCAATTGCCTACAGGCAAAACTAAATCATATTCATTTGTCAAATTTATATATTTATATATTTATTTGCTCTTTGCTTGCTTTTACATTGATGTTTGTGAGTTCATGTGACCTATAGTTGAGATGTAAACACACATACGGGCAAAGGGACAGAGAGAGACACCATGACAAAGAGAGAGATCACGACAGAAAGGGAGGAATAGCGGCAAAGACAGGGAGAGCGATGACTAAAGCCACACGCACGCGCATAAGGACGCTAACGGACACCGAAGACAGGCAGAGAGAGGCAGCCACAGGCAGAGAGACAGCTAGAGAGACACAGATAGAGAACATAAGAAAGACAGAGACAGAGAAACAAACAAAGACAGGGAGACGCACAGAGACATTTGCAGCAAGAAAAATTAAGGTGGAAAGAAAGACAGAGGGAAGGTAACTCTAACAGCCAAATAGCGGGATAGAGAGAAACAGAGACAAAGCCAAACAGATACAGAGCCAACAAGAGACAGAGTTAACAGAGACAGAGAGCAGAAACGGAAGGAGAAGGGCATGGACAAAGAGAAGCTGAGGCAGCAAGATGGGCAGGGAGAAACAAAGACAGACACAAAGAGAGGCAGAGAGAGACCGAGCGAGAGACAGAGAGGTAGATAAAGCAGCAATGTAATTCGGTTCATGCTCTTGATTTTTAAAGCTTACTGAAAAGACATGTGATGCGCAGCCCTGCCAAAAGGTGCGTCAAAGAGACAGCTCAATAACAGCTTCCGCTGCCGCAACCATAAATGTCCGTGTGCTGTTGCTACTGTTGCTGCTGTTGCTACTGTTGCTACTGCTGCTACTGCACCTGAGGTTAATGTTGAGATGGGGCAACAAGACAGGCCGGAGAATCGCCTGCTAATGATTTCGCAATAACTGCTGCTCCTGCCGTAACAGCTGCTGTTGCTGCTGCAAAAGTTTCTGCTGTTGCTGCAAGAGTTGCTGCCACTGCTGCTGCTGCAAGAGCTGCTGCTGCTGTTGCTGCTGCAAGAGTTGCTGCCACTGGTGCTGCAGCCTCTGTCCCGTCGACACTGCCGCCCCACCTGAGGGCCCGTTATTTTTAAGGACATTTTCATTTCTCAAAATGCACCTTGCAGACGCTTCGCACGTTGCAGAGGCCCCCGATGGTGACCCCACTTTGCAGGGCGACCCCGACTTGCTGGGTGACCCCGACTTGCAGGGGCCCCGCCCTCTAAGTGAAGCCCCATCAGGTGGCCCCAAGATCAGTTTAGCAAGACCAAAGCTTAAGAGAAGCCCTCACAGGCGACCTGCTCGTGACACCGCATGCAGCACCGACAACGAGGCATGCAGCAGCAGAAGCTGCTGCTGTACATACAGTATGGCTTCCTAAGCGGCAGAATTTGCTGTCGATACTGCAGTGTATGCGAAGCAGAAGCTTCTGTTGCAGATACTGTGTAGTCTTCTACGTCCAATGATAAGGGTGGACCGGGAGGGCGCAACGATCTGATTGAGAAGGCGGAGATTTGGGGTTTGAAGTGTCTACGGAGGGAGACGGTTTAGAGTTTAAGGCACCTCGGATGGCGGCCTCTACAGTGCCTGATATCCAGATCGCGTTGTTATGAACAGCAAAGTACGAAAACTTAGCAGCGCACTGTTGGGGGGCTGCTGCTGATGCGGCTGTTGGTGCTGTTATTGTTGTTATTGCTGCTGTTTTTTTGCTGCTGTTTTTCGTGCTGCTGCTACTGCTGCTGCCGGAGCAATTACTGCTGGTATCAAAGCTGCTACTACTACTGAGGTGCAACAATAGCAGCAAACCGTCAGGCCAGCATGCAGCTCTTGGCTTGCTTGTGAGAGCTATAAAAGGAATAGTTCCTTTTGGACGCCCTGGGGAGGAAGGGGTAGGGAGCCTTTGAGACTCACAGAGGCCCATAGCAAAAGGGGGCAAATGAAGCCAGAATTGAGCTTAAAAGCGAAAGAGGGGACGACTGAACAAAGCCGGCAACTTCGCCTTGTCAGGAACAGCTAGCCATTGTGTATACAGGCGGTATAATAACCTTAGATTGAGCATCGCAGCTGCTTTGGCCTCTGCATGGCTGGTATTTTGGGGCGGTGAAATATATTCCTATGTATCGAGGTGTACGCACCAAGCGCAATCGATGCCATGTCTAAACGGTGCAGTTGTCAATAGAGTGAGGCGTGATTTCCCGAGAGCGTTTTCTAGCTAACCTTTCTAGATTTGCAGATACAAGTAAAATTAAAACCTACAAAAAAGGGTTTAACGCTAGGCCTTACTTCTGCATCCATAAGTGCATTAGCTCAAGGAGGTGTTCCAGAGCACAACAGATCGTGGGTCATGTATCCACGTGCCCTATTGCTCCGGTACATGATTTTGTAAGTTACAAGCGTCATGGTATATACCACGATTGAGGGTATATACCATAGATGGAGAATTAATATTGAGACTTTTGGAGCTAGTGTGAGAGGAGGTCCAGTGGACTTGTTACGAAGGGGCTGCGCTAACTATTTGCTACAGAGTGGGAAAGCAAGCACGCTTACTGGGCGACCCCCAGATAATCCCACAGGTTTTATAGACCATTTAGACGCCAGAATTATTTGGAAGAACCGCGTAAGATTCGGTGTTTACTTCATTCAGCACTCCAGACAGTACTCCCGAGCATTGATTACTACATGCTTAGGTGGCATGCCTTGTAATTTTGGTTTATCAAGGACTCGCCGTAGTCAATCTTAAACTCAGGTGGCCAAGCTCGTTTTTACTAAAAATGTACAGGGGTTTGGAGCGGCTTGTTCTTTGGGCAGCATTCGCAGACGCTACAAACGATACAGAAACGCCCACTACCGATGGTCCTCACCCTCATGATGTGCAAATGCAGCTGCAACTCGAAGACAGCACAAAGCAGCTGAATGCACAAGCTGGAGGCATAGTACATAACGCTCGATGATTCTCTTTCTCATTGCATTGACAACAGCTGTCACTATTGCTTACCTAGTACTGCAATGCTTCGGAGCACTGAACGCAAAATGGAATCCCGGGACAAGAAGATATTCAGAAGGCTCGGAAAAAAGCTTTGTCAGGTCCTGCGAAGTTAGTTATAGCTTCCATCCTGACAGGCGCAAAGCAGTTTGCGTGTGGGCGATCTGCTTTGCAATGGCAGACGCAGCATCCTGATGCGATACAGTATATTAAAAAGGATACAGTTTATTTCTTTGGGTGCCAGGGAGTCGGATGGAGCAGCGGCACATGCCGCCAGATCACCATAGAGTTGCCCTCGTGTGTGTTTCTTTCTCTACGTCGCGGTGCCAGTACTTTAGACTTACGTGGATCACGTACAATAGGTACGGTCAGCTTCCAGCATGGCACATGGGCGTACGGCTTACTTTATACACTGGACGGGCAGCAGCAAAATGCAAATTTGAGTTAAGAAACCGGCTTTCAAAGCGGTTGCTACACAATATTGCTGCTTTCAGGGTGTACGTTGGCTTCGTGGGCACGTACTACCCACGCTCAACCTTTGATCTTTCAGTACAAAGCACGGAGATGTCAGTTTCGCCAGCGCAGTGTCCGGGAAAATTATAGCAAGGCCCTGAAACGACATTCTCTATCGTCTTGATTTTTTTTAGTTTTAGTGGCTTTGTCTGTTCTGGGCGACGAAGTGATTCGCACATGGGATATTTCGGTGGTCAACGGCAGGTGGTTTTGAACTGCCTGAGAAACGCTGCATCCTTCTCCTTACAAAGGTTGCGGCGCCTAGTTGAACGTCCGTGAAAGAATGACTCATAATTGGAGATTATAGACAACAACTGCTCAGCAGCACCAGTTTTCCTTGATGCGGAATAAGCGTGGCAACATGGATGCTTTGTCAATAGAGTGGGTGGCTACTACTCTTTGACAGTTCGTAGTAGGTGTTCCCTCAGATCAGGCTCACGGGCCTATGGCAGCTCCCAGCCGGCATCATCGTTCTTCTGATGCATCAGGCAGACCAACTGCCACAGGGAATCCAAGGCAACCGGCTTGACACAGCACGCCAGAGTCTACAACTGAATTCTCCGGCAGCCCTGACATGTGGCTTCGATCTGGTGGGGTTGTGGCACAGTACATGGTGGAAACGATGTGGAGTGTGGTTTGCATCAGGACGTGCGTTGTTGGGTGTTGAAAGGCAGACGGCAGGTGGTGGCCTGCGGCTGGGCACGTGTTGGACGCGGACGGGCTGGGTGGTGGAAATGCCAGCCAGGCTGTTAGTGCCTGGAGTTGTTGGTGGAATATATGCAATTGACGGTTGGACTGGCTGGCTGAGAGGGTCAGTCGGGGAGGTTGTGTAGGAACAGTGGGCAGACGGATGTGCCAGGAGAACAGGATGTTGATTTGCCGGCAGAGAGGCACA
>JRZD01020237.1:0-15175 GCA_000826945.1 Eimeria nieschulzi
AACGGTCACTGCCGTCTACAAACACAGCGATGGCTACACGTGGGTGTGGAAAGTGGTTTATTGAGGTAAACTGTGCAAACTGGTGTGAGTTGGTTTGTTGTTCGCAATGGTTCCTCCGTACGCTAGTGTCCTGGACGGTCGGTGGTTTCAGTCACTTGGCGCTACGTGAATGCTTTTTTATGTTAATTTCAGTTTGTGCGTTTCATGGTGAAGGCGTAGCGTTATTTTGGTGTGGTACATAAGGAGCTTTTTCGGGGCACCAGCTGCGGAGAAGGTAATGGCTTGCCATAGTGATCAGGGTCCCTTTTTTGTGGGTTTTGTTGTGGGAATGTTTTTGTTTGAAAAAATGGAGCCTGGCGCTTTATGTTTGATGACGTCGGACGCCACAAGTACGTTATTCATTGCGGAGGTGACGGTGCAAAATTCGAAGAGCTAGTTCCTGTAGAGATGCTGGTTTGTAGGTCCCATATGACATTTTATGCGGTGATGGGAAGAATGGTCACTGGCGCCTACAGACACAACGACAGCTGGAGCTAAGTGTAGGAAGCGGATTTTATTGAGGCAACCTGTGCAAGCTGGTGTGAGCTTGTTTATTGTTCAACCTGCTTCCCACAGACGTTTGTGGCATGCATCGGGAGGCATTTAAGGCACTTGGATCTATGTCACTTGGAGCTATGTGGATCTACGTTTCATGCCGACTTCAGTTTGTGCGTTTGCTGCTGAAGGCGTAGCGCTAATCGGGGGGTGGGGTACTTGAGGATCTGCTTTGGGGCTAAGATTGCTGGAGTCGGAACTGGCTTGCCATAGTAATCGGGGTGTCTTTTTTGTGTGTTTGTTGTGGGAATGGTTTAATTTGGAGAATTCGTGCATGGCGGCTTATATGTACCAAATTCAAAACGGTAGGAATGCTTGAACGACTTACTGAAAGCTATTCCTTACGGCGGTGAGGGCACAAAACGCGATGGAGTGGTTTGTGTAGAGATACTGGTAGTTACTTTTCATGCGACTTTTTGCGCGGAAATACGTCTACAGAGAAATTAGGAGCTGGAGTAGCGTGCCGATAATGGGTTATTGAGTAGTCTGTGCGAACTGGTGGGACTTCGCTTATCGTTCAGCTTGGTTCGTGTGCGAGCGTCACGAAATGAGGAGCATTGCAGGCGCTTGGAGCCATGTTAATATAGTTTTTCTGCCGACTTCAGGAAGTGCGTTTGTTGCTGAAGGCGTATCGTTATTTTGGCGGTAGGTTGTCGAGGAGCTGCTTCGGGGAACTGACTCCTGTAGATGAGAAAGGCTTGCCATAGTAATTGGGGTGTCTGTTTCGGTTTTTTTTTCGTGGGAATGTTTCATATTGGAGAAGTCTTGTGTAGCGGCTGATGTGTAATAAGGTCGAAATCGTAGGGATGCTCGAACGACTTTAGTTAAGGCCGGTGGTGACGGCACAGAATGCGATTGCGTGGTTTGCACAGAGAAGGTATGTTTTTCTGCCGACTTCAGGAAGTGCGTTCGTTTTTGCAAGTCTACCGTCGTTTTGGCGGTGGCGTACTTGAAGAGCCGCCTCGGGGCACTGATTGTTAGAGACGGAAATAATTTGCCGTAGTAATCGTTTTGTCGGTTTTATGCGCTTGCTGTTGACATGTTTTAGTTTGAAGAATTGGTTTGTGGCTGTCCATGTGTGATAAGATCGAAGCGGTGGGAAGGCCCGCACGGCTTCAGTTAAATTACTCTACAGTGGTGATGGCACAGAATGTAAAGGGGTGGTTGGCTTGGAGATGCTGGTTGTTAATGTCCATGTGATGTTTTGTGGAGAGATGGGAAGAGTGGTCATTGCCGTGTACAGATTGAGCGACACTTGGAGTTGAGTTGGAGAAATGAGTTATTGAGATACCCTGTGCAAGCTGGTGTGAATAGTTTATTGTTCCACATGCTTGCCACGTATACAAGTATCATGGATCGGATGGCCATTCCAGGCACTTGGAGCTATGCGAATGTAGGTTTTTGGCCGACTTAAGTTTGTGCGTTTCCTGCTGAAGGCCTAGCGTTATTTTGATTGTGGGGTTTCGGGGCACTGATTGCTGGAGATAGAAATGGCCAGGCGCAGTAGTCGTTTAGTCTGTTTTGTTGGTTAGTTGTGGGTATGTGTAGTGTGGAGAATTAGTTTGTGGCGGGTCACGTAATCAGGTCGAAAGGGCAGGGAAGCTCGATAGTGCAATTTAGCTATTTTTTTGCGGCGGGGGAGGCACAGAATACGAATGGGTGGTAGAGGTGCTGGTTGTTAAGATTTATGTGACATTTTGCCAACTCCAGCTGTCTCGGTGTTTGTAGACCGCAATGCCCGTTGATCCCAGCTCCGCAAAGAGTTTGGGAAGTGGATTAGTGAAGGAACCTGTGCAACCTAGTGTTAGGTTGTTTTACTGTTCCAATTCCTTCCTGCCCACGCAAGTGTTTTGGTCCGGGGGATCATAGCAGGCACTTGAAGCTATGTGAACGTAGCTTGTCTGCTGAGGTCAGGACGTGCGTTTGCTGCCAAAACCCTAGTGTCAGTTTGTGGTGTATGCTTGAGGAGCTGATTGGGGGCATTGCTGCAGACGGGAATAGCGTGACGTAGTGGTCCCCCGGTGTCTGTTTGTTGTAGCACTGTTTTAATTTGGAGAATTGGTGCTCTGCGGCTTATATATGATGAGATGGAAACGGTTGAAAGTTTTCAACGACCTCAGTTAACCCACTCATTGTGGTGGTGATGACACAGAATGCGAAAGGATAGTTGGCGTAAAAACGCTAATTGTTATGGTCAAGTGATGTCTTGTCTGGAGATGGAAAGAAACAGTCATTGCCATCTACAAACGCAGCGCCAGCAGGAGTTCATTGCGGGACTGAAATTGTTGAGGTAATCTGTGCTGAATTGTCTGTTGGTTTATTGTTCTGCTTGATTCCCACGAACGCTAATGTCATGGATCGGGAAGCCTTCCGGGCACTTGGAGCTATGTGAATGTGGCTCGCCTTCCGACTTCAGCAAGTGCGTTTGCTGAAGGCCTAGCGTTATTTTTATAGTTGGGTACTTGAGCGGTTTTGGCGCATTGGTGGCCTGAGACGGAACTGGTTGGCTGTAGTAGTCAAGGTATCGGCCTTGTTCGTTTGTTGTTGGAATGTTTTAGCTTGGAAAAATGTTGCGTGGCGCCCTTTGTACGATGAAGCTGACGCGGTGGGAAGGCCCGAACCACTTCAGTTATGCTTTTCGTTGCGGCGGTGGAGGATCAGAAAGCAAAAAGGGTGGTTGGCGTAGATATGCTGATTGTGAAGATTCGTGTGACATTTTGCGAAGAGATGGGAAGAACGCTCACTGACGTCTGCAGACATAGCAGCAGTTGAAGTTGAGTGCGGCGAGTGGGTTATTGAGGTAACCCGTGCAAACTGCTGTGAGTTGATATGTTGTTCCACTTGCTTCCCCCATACTCAAGTGTTATAAATCGGGAGGCATTCTAAGCACGTGTAGAAACCTGAAACTCACTTTCCGCTGACTCTAGCTAGTGCGTTTGCTGCTGAAAGCCTGGCTTTATTTTGGGGGTGGGGTACTTAAAGAGCTGCTTCGGTGCACTGAGCGCTGGGGACATAAATGGCTTGCACTAATAGTCTGGGTATCTGTCTGTGAGTTTAGTTGTGGGAGGTTTTTAGCTTGCAGAAAATGTGCGTTGCGGCTTATGTGTAATGAAGGGTGAAATGTTGGGCAGCCTTGAACGGCTTCAGTCAAACTATTCAATGGGGCGGCAACGACACGGAAAGAATGGAGCTATGTAAATGTACTGTTTCTGCTTATCTTAGCAAGTGCGTTTGTTCCTGGAGACCTAGCAGTATTTTGGGATTGGGGTACTGAGGAGCTGCTTTGGGGCACTGGCTGCTGCAGACGAAACGGACTTATTATAGAATTTAGGGTGTTTGTGTATTGTGGAAGTAGTTTAAATATCTGGTGGGTGGAGCTTTACTTGCGAGGTCAAATCGATGGGGAGGCTTGAACGATTTCAGCTAAGTTATTCATTCCATGGTGACAGCATAGAATACGAATGGGTGATTGGCTTAGAGATGCTGGTTGTTAAGGCCTGTGTGAACTTTTGTTCGGAGATGGGAAAGACGGTCACTTCTGTCACTAGACATAGTGACAGCTGAAGATGAGTGGGGAAAGTGGGCTACTAAGGCAACCTGTGCAACTGCTCTGATTTGGATTATTGTTCCGTTTGTTTTCCATGTAAGCTAGTCATTGATCGGGTGGCATACCAGGCACTTGGAATTATGTGAAGGTCTTTATTCTGTCGACTGCAGGAAGTGTGTTTTGCTGTTCACGGCCTAGTATTATTTATGGCGTGGGGAACGTGAGGATGTCCTTTGGGGCACTGATTGCTGAAGGCGGGAATGGCATGGCGTAATAATCGAGGTGCACGTTTTGTCGAATTTTGTTGTGGGAACGTTATAGTTTGGACAAATGTTGTGTGGCGCATTCTATGTGGTGAGGTCGAAACCGTTGGGAGACGAACGAATTCAGGTAAGCTATTCCTCGCGGTGGCGACGGCACAGAATAAGAAGGGGTGGTTGGCGTAGAGATGCTGGTTGTTAAGGGTTGTGTGATGGCTTTTGCTTAGATGGCAAAAACGGTTACTGGCGTCTACAGACACAGCGACAGCTGACGTTGAGTGCGGAGAGTGAGTTATTGAGGTAATTGTGCAAAATGCTATGAATTATTCTATAGTTTGCTTCCCCCGTGCACTAGTGTCATGTATTGAGGGACATTCCAGGCTCTGGAAGCCATGTGAATTTAATTCTTCTCCCGATTTCAGGACGTTAGTTTTCGGCTGAAGACCTAGCGTTATTTTGGTGGCGGGATACTCGAGGAGCTTCTGGGGGGCACTCAATGAATGCTAGAGACAGAACTGGCTTGCCGTAGTAGTAGGGGATCCTGCTTTGTAGGTGTGGGTATGTCTTAGTTTGGAAGCTTGATGCGTGGCGACGTTGTGTGATGAAGTTCAAACACTGCACCAGCTCAAACGATCTCAATTAAGCGATATTCATTGCAGCTGTGACTGCACACAATGCAAAGGAGTGACTGGTGTAGAGATGCTGGTTGTTAAGCTTTGTAAGGCGTTTTATGCAGAGATGGGACAACAGCTACTGGCGTAGGCTACCGTCACGAATCAAGAGCTATTTTATGCAACTGGAGTATGCAAATGTAGTTTTTCTTCCGATGCCAGCTAGTGTGTTTGCTGCTGCAGGCTTAGCGTCTTGTCAACGGTGGGGTACTTGAGAAGCTACTCCGAGATACTGACTGCTGGAGCCCGAAACGGTTTGTCGTAGTAATCGAGGTATCGTTTTTGTGAATTTTGTCGTGGGAGTATTTTGGCTTGGATGGTTAGTGTTCGGCAGCTTATGCGTGGTGAGATTTAAACGGTTGGGATGGTCGAACCACTTCAGTCAAGCGCTTCATTACGACGGTGACTGCACAGAATGCGAAGGGGTGGCCTACGTAGGTGTGCTGGTTCTAAGGGCGCATGTGACGTTTCATGGGGAGATGGGAAGAACGGTCTCTTCCGTCTACAGACAAAGCGGCTGCTGGAGTTGAGTGCTGGCAGGGTGTTATTGAGGCAGCCCATCGAAACTGGTGTGAGTTGGTTTATTGTTTTGCTTCCTTGGTCCTTACGCTAGTCTCATGGATTTGAAGGCATTACAGGCACTTGAAGCTATGTGAATGTATTTTTTCTGCCGCTATCAGCTCGTGAGTTTGCTGCTGAAGGCGTAGCGTTATTTTGGTTGTGGGATACTTCGGGAGTTTCTTCGGCGCACTGACTCTGGGAGACGGAAATGGCTTGCCATACAAGTCGGGGTGCCTACTTTGTCACTTTGTGGGAATGCTTTTGTGTAGAGAATTTGTGCATGGCTTCTTATGTATGATAAGCCCGAAATTGTCGGGAAGCTCGAACGCCTTCACTTGAGTTATTTATTGCGGCGGTAACGACACAGAATGCGAACGCCGCTTGGTGTAAAGATGCCGGTTATGACGATTTGTGCGACATTTTGTGCAGAGATACGAAGAACGGTCACTGCTGCCTACAGACACAGCGACAGATAGAATTGATTGCGAAAAGTGGTTTATTGGGATAAGCCATGCAAACTGGTGTTAGTTGGTTTATTGGTCAATTTTAATCTCTCTTGTGCTAGTATCATGTTTCCGGGAGCTTTTCAGGCACTTGCAGCTACGTGGGCGTATTTTTAACGCCGAATTCAGAAAGTGTGTTTGTTGCTGAAAGTCCAGTGTTGTTTCGGGGGTAGCAAGCGTGAGGAGCTGCTTCGGAGAACTGACTGCAGGAAACGGAAATGGCACGCCATAATGGCCAGGGTGTCTGGATTGTGGGTCTGTTTTGATGATGTTCTAATTTGGTGAATTGTTGCCTGGTGGTTTACATGTGATGAGGCCCGAGCGGTGGGGGAGCGCGAACGTCGTCAGTTAAAATTTTTATCGCGGCAGTGATGGCAGAAAATGCGACGGAGTGATTGGTGTAGGGTTGCTGGCTGTTATGCTTCATGTGGTGTTTCGTGCAGAGATGGGAAGGATGATCACTTCTGTCTACAGACACAGCAACAGCTGAAAGTAATTCGGGGAAACGCGGTATTGGAATAAACTATCTAAACTAGTGCAAGTTGTTTTATTTTCCTCCTTGTTTCCCTCGTACGCTAGCGTCATGATTCGGGGGATAATCCAGGCACCTGGAGGTAAGTGAGTGTATTGTGCCGACTTCAGAAAGTGCGTTTGTTGCTGAAGGCGTAGCGTTCTTGTGAGGATTGGGTACTTGAGGATCTGTTTTGTGGCACTGAGTGCTAAAGTCAGAACTGGCTTACCGTAGTAGTCGGGGTGTCCGTTTCGTAGATTTGTTATGGAAATGTTTTCATTTGGATAATTGGTCCATGGGGGCTTCTGTGTGGCGAAGTTTAAAAAGGTATGGCTTGAACGATTTCAGTTGAGTTATTTATTCCGGTTGTTACGGCACAAGATGCGCAAGGTAGTTGGTGCAGAGATGCTGGTTTCTAAGGGCCGTGCGGCTTTTTGTGAGGAGATGGGAAGAACGATAGCTGCCGTATACAAACACAGGGGGAGCTGGAGTTGATTATAGAAAATGGGTGATTGGGGTAAACTGTGAAAACTGGTGTGAGGTGATTTACTGTTCCACTTGCTTCCTGCGTACCCTTGTGCCATGGAGGGGAAAGCATTCCAGGCACTTGAGCCATGTGAATGCAGTTTTTGTACCGAATTCAGGTAGTGCGTTTGCTACAAAGTGCCTAGTGTTTTTGGAGAGGTGGGCTGCATGAGGAGCCGCTTCGGGGCACTGACTTTGGGAGACGGAAACGGCTTGTGTTTTTAGCCGGGGTGTCTGTTTTGTGGATTTTGCTGTGGGAATGTCTTAGTTTCCAGAGGATGTGGCGGTCTTTCCATGATGAGGCCGGAATGTTGGTGAGACTCGAACGACTTTAGTTAAGTTGTAACTTGCGGCTGTGAGGGCGAAAAATGCGATGGGGTGATTGGCATTGAGATGTTGGTCGTTAAGGTTTATGTAATGCTTCGTGCGGGGATAGGAAGAACGGTCAATACAGTCTACAGACACGCGACAGCTGGTGTTGAGTGCGGAAAGTGGTTTATTGAGATGACCTGTGCAAACTGTTGCTAGCTGGTTTATTGTTCCACTTCCTTCTTTGTAAGCTAGCGTCGTGAATTGGGGAGGCATTCCAGCCACTTGCAGTTATGTGAATCCACTTTTTCTGCCGACTTCAGGATGTGCGATTTTTCCTGAAGCCCAAACGATATTTTGGCGGTATGGTGCAAGGAGCTTCTTCGGGGCACTGACTCATGGAGACAGAAATGTCTCGCTGTAATAATCAGGGTGTCTGTTTTTTGGGGTTATGGGAAGGCATTAATTTGGAAAATTGGTGCGTGATGACTTATGTGTGCAGATGTCGAAATGATTGGGAGGCTTGAACGACTTCAGTTAAGCTATTGACTCCAGCGGTGACTGCATAGAATGAGAATGAGTGGTTAATGTAAAGATGGTGAATGCTACAGTCCGGGTGACGTTCTGTGCAGAATTGGGAAGAACGGTCATTTCTGTTTACTGACGCAACGACGGCTGGAGGTCAATGCAAAAAGTGGGCTACTGAGGTACGCTGTGCAAACCTGTGTGGGCCGGTTTGCTGTTCGTGGTTCCCATGTACGCTGGTGTACTGGGCAGGAGATTATTCCAGGAATTTGGCCCTATGTGAACGCAATTCTTCTGCCCACTTCAGGACGTATGTTTGTGGCTGAAGGCATATCATTCTTTTGGGAGTGGCGCACAAAAACCTGCGGCGTGCTGATTGCTGGAGACGCAAATAGTTTTTCGTAGTACACAGAGTATCTTTTGTCGGTTTGTAGTGGGGATGCATTACTTTGGAGAATTGGTGCGTGGCGGATTATGTGTGATGAAGTCGAAACTGTGGGGAAAGAGCGGCTTCAATTAAGCTATTCGTTGCTGCGGTGATGGTACAAAATGCAAAGCGGTGGCTCGCGTGGATATGCTTGTAGCTAGAGTTTGTCTGGGGTTGTATGCAGATGGGAAGAACGGTGCCTGCTGTGTACAGACACAGCTGTAGCTGGAGTTGTGTGTGGGAAGTAGGTTATTGACGAAACCTGCGCATAGTGGCATGAGTTGGTTTATTGTTCCACTTGCTTCTCACGCACCCTATTGTCATGAATATCATTCTGTCGATTGCGTGGGAGCTATGTAAATGCAGGTTTTCTCCCGACATCAGGAAGTGCGTTTGGTGCTGAGGGCCTAGAGGTTTTTGGCTGGCGGGCTACATGACGAGGTTCTTCGGGGCACTGACAGCTGGAGATGGAAATGACTTCCTGTGGCAGGCGGGTTTCTGGTTTCGTGGGAGTTGGTGTAAGCATATTTCAGCTTGGAGAATTGCTGTGTGGCGGCTTATGTGTGATAAGGTCTAAACGGTGGGGAGGCTTGAACGAGTTAAGTTATTCATAACGGCTGTGATGGCACGTAGCGACAGAGGGAGTTTAGTCCTAAAAGTGGGTTATTTAGGTAACTTGTGCAGACTGGTGTGAGTTGGTTTATTGTTCTACTTGCTTACGTTGTACATCGGTGCCATGGATCGCGAAGCATTCAACACACTTGGAGCTATGAACGTAGTCTTTTTGCCAACAGGAAGTGCGTTTGGTGCTGAAGGCCTAGCGTTATTTTGGAGGTGTGGCACTCGAGGACCTGCTTTTGGCACTGACTCATGGAGACAGAACTGGCTTGCCGTTGTTGTCGCGGTGTCTGTTTCGTGGGTTTTGTTGTGGGAATGTTTAAGGTTGGAGAACTGTTGCGTGGCGGCTTCTGTGTAACAAAGTTCAAAACGCTTGGGAGGCTCGAACAACTTTAGCTATTCATTGCGGTGGTGACTGCACGAAGTGCAAATGGGTAGTTGTTGTGGAGATGCTGGTTGTTATAGTTCATATGACGTTTTGTGCGGAGATTGGAAGAACGGTAACTGCCGTCTACACACACAGCGACAGCTGGAGCTGAGTATGGGAATTGCGTAATTGAAGTAAACTGTGCAAACTGGTATCATGAATGGGGATAAATTCCTGG
Source organism: Eimeria nieschulzi (assembly GCA_000826945.1). Taxonomy (NCBI): domain Eukaryota; phylum Apicomplexa; class Conoidasida; order Eucoccidiorida; family Eimeriidae; genus Eimeria; species Eimeria nieschulzi. Next base: position 9,657 of record JRZD01020237.1, read on the forward strand.
CATCGGGAACTGTGTGAACGTAGTCTTTCTTCCAACTTCAGAAAGTGCGTTTGGTGCTGAGAGCCCAGCGTGAATTTGGAGGTGTGGCACTCGAGGACCTGCTTTTGGCACTGATTCATGGAGACAGGACTGGCTTGCCGTAGTTGTCGCGCTGTCCGTTTCGTGGGTTTTGTTGCGGGAGTGTTTAAGGTTGGAGAGCTGCTGCGTGGCGGCTTCTGTGTAACAGGTTCAAACGCTGGGGAGGCTCGAACAACTTTAGCTATTCATTGCGGTGGTGACTGCACAAAGTGCAAATGGGTAGTTGTTGTGGAGATGCTGGTTGTTATGGCTCATATGACGTTTTGTGCGGAGATTGGAAGGACGGTAACTGCCGTCTACACACACAGCGACAGCTGGAGCTGAGTACGGGAATTGCGTAATTGAAGTAAACTGTGCAAACTGGTATCATGAATGGGGATACATTCTAGGCATGGGAATCTGTGTGAATGTATTTCTTCTGCTGCCGTTAGAAAGTGCGTTTGCTGCGGAAGGCGCAACATTATTTTGGGGGTTGGGGACTTAAAGCGTTGCCTCGGGACACTGAGTACTGGAGACGGAAATAACTTGACATAGTAGTCGTGGTATCTGTAGTGGGTTTTGTTGTGGGAGTGTTCTAGGATGAAGAACTGGTTTCTCACGGTTTATGCATGACAAAGGCTAAACGTTGGGGAGGCTCGAACATCTTTATTCCAGCTATTCTTTGCGGTGGTGACGGCAACTAATACAAAGGGGTGGATGATACTGGTATACTAGTTCAGGGTCGTGTCATGTTTCATGCAAACATGGGAAGAACGGTTGCTTCGCTGCCTTTCTCAGACACAGCAAGACTTAAGTTGAGTGCGGGAAGTGGGTTTATTGAGGCAACTGTGCAAACTGGTATCAGTTGGTTTATAGTTCTGCGTGCTTCCCACGTATGGTAGTTTCATAGATTGCCAAGCTTTCCAACCACTTCGCACTGTGTGAATACTGTGTAAATGCAGTTCTTCTGTAGAGTTCAGGATGTGCCTTTGCTGCTGAAGGCCTACTTGAGGAGCTGCTTCAGGGCAATGAGTGCGGAAGAGGGAACTGGTTTGCTGTAGTAGTCGGGGTGTCTGTTTTGTGGGTTTGCTGTGGGAGCGTTTTTTGTTTGGAGAATAGGGGCTTGAAGGTACATGCATGATGTGCTCGGGTCGGTGGGAAAGGTGAAATGACTTCAGTTACGCTTTTCATTGTAATAGTGACGGCACACAATGTAAATAGGTGATTGGCATAGCGATGCTGGTTGTGATGGTTCCTGGAGAACGGTCACTACCGTCTACAGGCACAGCGGCAGTTGTAGTTGACTGAGAGGTATGGGTTATTGAGGCAAACTGTGCAAACTGGTGTAAGTTGGTTGACTGTTGCCCTTGGTTCACAAGGACGCTAACATCACATATCCAGAGGTAATCCAGGCACTTGGAGCGAACGGTCACTACCGTCACAGCGGCAGTTGTAGTTGACTGCGAGGTATGGGTTATTGAGGCAAACTGTGCAAACTGGTGTAAGTTGGTTGACTGTTGCCCTTGGTTCACAAGTACGCTAACATCACATATCCAGAGGTAATCCAGGCACTTGGAGCTATGTAAATGTCGTTTTTCTGCCGACTTCAGTTTGTGCGTTTAAGGGGCATACCGTTGTTTTGGGAATCGGACACGTGGGGCACTGGTTCGGGGTACTGATTGCTGGAGCCCGAAATGACCCGCCAGTAATAGTCGGGTGTCCTTCGTCAGTTTGTTATGGGAGCGTTTTAGGCTGGAGAATTAGTCCGTGACGGCGCCTGCGTGATGTGGTGGAAATCTTGGGGAGGGTCAGGCCATGGCTTTGAGATGGTGATTGTTAAGCTTTGTGTGACGGTTTATGCAGAGATAAGAAGAACGATCACTGCCGTCTACACACACAGCAACAGCGAGTGATGGGAGAGGGAAGTGGAGTATTGATGTAACATGTGCAGGCTAGTCTGAGCTGGTTTATTGTTCCACTTTGTTCGATTGTGTGCCAGCGTCAGGTGTCGAGTGGCGTTCAGGCCACTTGAACTATGTGAGTCTAGTTATTCTGCCGACTTCGGGAAGTGCGTTTGTTAGTGGTGAGGAGGTGCTGGGTGTTACGGTTCGTGTGACGTTTTGTGCGGAGGTGGGAAGAACAGTAACTGTGGTGTGTAGACACGGCGACAGCTGGAGTTGAGTGGCGGAATTGGTTATCGATGTAGCATATGGAACCTGGTGAGGTGGTTTATTGTTGCGCTTCGTGTGCCCTTACGGTAGTGTCATGGGTTGGATTTCAGGCAGTTAGAGTTATGTGAATATTGTTTTCTTCCCATATCAGGACGTGTGTTTGCAGCTGATGGCTTGGCGCTATTTTGGTGGTGGGCTACTAAAGAAGCTGCTTCGGGGCATTGAGTGCTGGAGACGAAATGCCTTGAAGCAATATCCGTTTGTTGTGAGATATTTTGATGATGGGATACTTGAAGAGCTGGTTTGGGACACTGAGTGCTGATGACGGAAATGGCCTGCCGTAGTATTCGGGCGTCTCTTTTGTGGTTTTGATTGCGGAGTGCTTTTGTTTCAAGAATTCGTTTTAGACGCCTTATGTATGGTGAGTTCGAAACAGGGGTTTAGAATGTTTCCAGTTAGGGTATTCCTTGCGGTGCCGACGGCACAAAATGCAAATTGATAGTCGGTGTGGTGAGGCTGGTTGTTAAGGCAGAGATGAGAAGAGCAGGCATTGTCGTCTACGGAGACAGGTACAGATAGAATTGAGTGCGGGAAGTGGATTGTTGAGGTTGCCTGTGCAAAATGGTGTGAGTTGGTTTATTGCTCAGCTTGCTTCCACTGTAAGCTAGTGTCATGGATCGGGTGAAACTGCAGGTAGTGGATACATATTGTACCTTTTTTCTGTCGACTTCAGGAAGTGTGTTTAATGCTGAAAGCATAGCGTTATTTTGAGAATGGGGTGTTAGTACAATTGCTTTGGGGCACTGACTAGTAGAGGCAGAAATGGCCAGCCGTAGTAGTCTGAGTGTCTTTTTTGTGGGTTTAATTGGGCGAATGTTTCAGCTTGGAGAATTGCAGCGTGGCGGCTTATGTGTGACAAGGCCAAAAAAGCTGGGGAATGCAGTCAATCTATTCTTTGCAGTGGTGACGGCACAGAATGCGAATGGGTGTTTGGTGTAGAGATGTTGGTCGTCAATGCTCATGTGCTGCTTCGTACGCAGATGGGAAGAACGGCCACTGCCGTCTGCAGACGCAGCGAGAGCTGAAGCTTAGCAGGGTAAGTGGGTTATTGAAGTTTGTAGAATAATGCTTAGATTTATTATTTATTGTTTCACGTTCTTCCCCCATACCCTAGCTTTATGGATCGGAGGCCATTCCTGGCACTTGGGGCTATGTGAATGTGCTTCTTCTGCCGAGTTCACATCGTGAGTTTGCTGCAGAAGGTATTGTGTCGTTTTGGTGGTGGGGAACTTGAGGAGCTGTTTCGGGGCATTGAAAGGTGGAGACGGGACTGGCTTGCCGTAGCACTCGGGGTATTTGTTTTGTGAGTATTGTGGGAATACCTTAGCTTGTAGAATTGATACGTGTTGGCTGCTGCGCGTTGAGGACCAAACGGTAGGCAGACCTGTGTAAGCTAGTGTGAGCTGGTTTATTGTTCCGCTTGCTTTCATCGTACGCTAGTGTCATAAAATATGATGCATTCCAGGCAGTTGGAGCTATGTGAATGTATTTGTTTTGTCGCAGTTCGTGCGTTTGGTGTGGAAGGCTTAGCGTTCTTTTGGGGATGGGTTACCTGAGGAGCTTTTTTGGGGCAGAGTGTTGGGGATCAAATTAGCTTGCTTTAGAGATCGAGATATCTGTTTTGTGGGTTTGCTGTAGGATTGTTTCAGTTTGGAGAGTTGGCTTGTGGCAACCTACACGTGATGGGCTTGAAAGTGGGGCGGCTCGAATGATTTCAGTTAAGTTGTTTGTTGCGGCTACGGCAGCACAAAATGCGAAGCCTTGGTTGGTGTAGGGGTGCTAGTTGTTAAGGTTGGTGTGATGTCTTATGCGATGATGCGATAAATGGTCTTCCATGTACAGACACAGCGACAGCTATACATGAATGCAGGAAGTGGGCCATTATGGCAATGTATGCAAACTGATGTGAGTTGATTTATTGCTCCAATTGGTTTTTCCGTACGAGTGTCACAAAGCGAGAGGAATCTCAGACAAGTGGAACTATATGAATGTAGTTTTCCTCCCAACTTTAGAAAGTGCGTTTGCTGCGGATGCCTTAGGGTTATTCTGGGGGTAGGGTACTTGGGGAGCTGCTTTGGGGCACTGAGTGCTGGTAACGAAATAGCTTACCTTAGAACTTGCGGTGTCTGTTGTGTGGGTTTGTTGTGGCAGTGTCTTAGTTTGAAGAATTGGTCCGCGGCGGCTCATGCGTGATGTGGTCGAAGTGGAGGGTATTCTCGAATAATTAAAGTTAACCTATTCATTGAGGCGGTGACGGCACAGAATGCGTAACTGGTTGGCGTGGAGATGCTGGTTGATATGGCTGGTGTGACGTTTTGTGCGGAGAAAGGTAAGGGCGGATCGCTGCCGTCTGCAGACACGGCAACTGTTGGAGTTGATTGCGGGAAGTGAGTTATTGATGTAACCTGTGGCACTGGTATAAAGCTGTTTCGTTGTTCACCTGCTTCGCCTGTATGCTAGTGCCATGGATTTGGGGGTATTCCAGGCACTTGCCGCTATGCGAACGTAGGCTTTATGCGAATATCAGAAAGTGTGTTTTGCTGCTGAAGACCTAGCATTATTTTGATGATTGCTTACTTGGGAAACTGGTTCGGGGTAGTGAGTGCTGGAGGCGGGAATGGCTTGACATAGTATGCAAGATGTCTGCTTTGTTGGCTTGTTGTGGGGATGCGGCGATGACTGTATCAATTATGAAAAAGTGGTTGGTGCAAGGGTGCTGGTTGTTATGATGGGTGTGACGTTTCTTGCGGAGATGCGAAAGCCGGTGCCAGCCGTCTACGGACAGCGACAGCTGAGGTTGAGTGTGGGAAGTGGGTTAGCGAGGTAGCCTGTGAAAACTGATGCAAGTTGCTTTATTGTTTCGCTTCGTTTCGATGTATGCTAGTGTCATGGAATGGGATTTATTCTATGTCATGCTATGTGCGTAGGATTCTTCTGCGGCCATCAGCAAGTGCGTTTGGTGCCGCAGGGCAACCGTTATTTTGGGGATGGGGTACTTGAGGAGCTACTTCGGGCCAATGATGTAGGAAGCTCAATTCCCAACTTAATGACCCCTGTCTAAGGATATGTTATAGACTAGGCATTTTGGAGGGCCTATTAGGTTGACAATTTACTCCTCTCCTGGAAACGGAAATGTCTTGCCCTAGTAGCAGTTTTCCATTATTTGTATGCACTGTGTGAAAACGTTGTAGGTTGGAAAACTAGTGTGTGGAGTCTTGCGTGTAAAGAGGT
>JRZD01020239.1:0-10765 GCA_000826945.1 Eimeria nieschulzi
TCATTACAACGAACCTTCCCTCTTTCAACACGCTTCAGAATCTCTTGGTCCGTCTGCCCGCCAAAGGGCGGGTAGCCGCAGAGAAGAATGTAGAGAATAACGCCGCAGGACCAAACGTCGCATTTCTCGTCGTACTTCTTGCGGAGCACTTCGGGTGCGATGTAGTACGCACTGCACAATAACAACCCCACCCTCAGCGAATACGCTGCATCCCCACCCATTTTCGCGAAAAAATTCTGGGATTAAAGTTAAAATGGCGCGGAACATCGAAAGTGCGGGTTTTTGCAGTTGCGTCAATAAACAAACAGACGAAGTCCTGAGGTGTCTAATATATATATATATACATATGCTGTTTCATGCTGCAGATGGAATGACAGGAAAGAACGTACGTCCCAAGTCTTTCTCTCATTTTGCCACCGACTTCGTAATGCGCAGAAAGGCCAAAGTCAACGATCTTAATCAGCGCATCTTTCGCTTTGGACTCGAGAAGCAGATTCTCTGGCTTCAAGTCACGATGCACAATTTTGTGGTTGTGTAGATACAGCACACCACTCAGTACCTGTTTCATGATGACCGCCGCATCCACTTCTGAAAATTTTTGCCTGGAAATGATCTCGTCGAACAACTCTCCTCCTCGATAAACCTCCATGACCTGAATAAACAAGTTTATAAACATAAAATACAATAAAAACAATTTCACCATCAGAATCGCTCATTTCAACTTCCCCCCCTCCGCTAAACATGACCAGTGCAAGAAAACGTGCACAAAAAACCATAAACCAGCTGCTAAAAAATGGATCAAACGGAAGCTTACAATATAATAATTGCGTTTATCATCGAAGAATTCATAAAGTTTCATAATGTTGGGATGATCGAGCTGCTTCAAGACGGCAACTTCGTCGAGCAGAGAGCCGCTGCTTGGTGCAGAAACAGAAGATTTTTTGATTATTTTAATGGCTCTTTCTGCTCCCGTTTGTTTGTCCTTGCAAAGCAACACCTCTCCGTAAGCACCACTTCCTAACTTTTTCACTCTCTGGAATCGATCGCTCAGATGGCCGCGTTGAGGCACTACGTACATCCCTATCGTGCAAAGTTGTGAGAACAAGAAACACTCAAAATACACCATTAGCCAAACCGCATAAACCACTTCCTTTTCAAAGGCATCTCGACGTAACAACAACAATGCTTCTCCCAGCAACCCACTACCAATTCGTTTTGCTCCTTATAATCTGCTGCCAGAATTCGCATGAGAGAAAATACAAAAAGAATCCCGCGGCTCACCTGGTGTCATGGGCATTGAGTCTTTTTGCCTTTCCACCGAGCGGGCCTCCAAGCCGCTTGAGCTCTGCGCCTGGGTGCGATCCTCCGACTGTTTCTTTCCGTCTTCCCCCATTGAGGCAGCAACTGGGCTGGTGTCATTTTTTTTGGAAGAAATACACCCCATTCTCTGCTTGTTGCTTTATGAATCTCAACAGACGATCAGCGGGGATAAACGCCGCAAGGACGCGGGCTTATACTTTAGCACTTGGTGCTCCGTAGGCAGTTGCTTTCTCTTTCTTCGTTCTCAGGAAAAAAAGAATGGGAAGCTTGCAAGCGTGCCCTATACCAACAGCAGACTGAAGTATTCCGGAATCTGTGGGTCTCCAGCGGCCTCCACCCGACCCTCAGAGCTAAAAGGCAGTTCGACTCTTTCCAAGACAGACAGCCAGAAGTGCCTTCTGTGTGCTGAGCCCTTGGATAAAGAAAAAGAGAAAGCGTGCATGAAATGTGCTTTTCGTTGTTTCAGAGGAAGAGGCTTCTGGAATGGCTGCAAAGATAAAAGGCTCTTCCTGCCGACAAGGGAAACAGTTAGTAGCCTTTGCAGTACATAAAGAAACACAGAGTCATAGAGAAGAAGCCCCGGTGTACCTACATAACAGACAGATAAACGAGGCCCCCGCTCATCAACCTCGGAAGAGTAAGGATGGAGCGCCCAGCTTGCTCCTTCCCAGGAGCCACCAAAGGGATGTATAGTTCGTGCTTTCCAAAAAAAAGAAAGGCAGCTCTGAAGAAACAAACAAGTCACTCTTTTATAGCCGTAAAGGGGCTCAGCAGCACACAAAGCCAGCCAAGTGCCTGTGGTGTAGCTATATGGCTGCAGCAGCCTTCGATAAAGTGTTATTCGGAAACACACTCTTTTGCACGGTTCATTCTCTTCTTCAGAATAAAAATACTCCAAAAGTAACGCTATTCTCTTCTTAAACTCAAACAAAAACCAGAAAACTTCTAGGAATGCAGGGGTTTCTGCCACTCCACACATCGACCGCTTGCTGCAGATTCGTGGCCTTGACGTCTGTCTACCTGTGGCTCAAATGTCATTTTTACATACATTTGTTTTTTATTCAGCATGAAACGCAGAAACTAAACGCGTTTAGCAAGCTTTAGCAAACGGATGGAATTCTGCGTCACCGCTACCCAGAATCCGAGGTATACGTACAGTCCATTCCGGTGAATGCGTTTGTTCAGTATAAAAGGGTTTTCGAGGACATTAACCTGCCCAAATTCATTCCCCAAGCTGTTCACGGGTAGAAAGGTTATGTGTAAGTACACCAGGAGCAGTAGTCCAGTTCCATAGACGGAGCATTCCAGTGCGTGTGTAATATAACCTTAAACTGTTTTCGACACGCAGGTAACACCTTAGTGATTCCTCTGCATGCATATAAACCGATTAGCACCAATTCGCTAGAGAAACGCTAGCTACCCCTGACTAGCTGCAGGCTGCTTCAGGGGGGAAAGGCAAAAAAACCCCGCAACCCACAGGCCAGCAGCCGTAAGCGCAGGAGGCTGCCGCTAAGGCTGAGCAACAGCAAGAGGGGCAGCTCAATAAAGAAATCCGTAGAGCGAACATTCCCGTCTTTAGGTTTTCTTGAAAAGGTGCATTCGATTTAATTGTAACCCAAGATCATTGGGAAATGAAGGCTCTGAAAGGAAAAGGGTGAAGCCTTAGATGCCGGGTCATCTTAGCACGCTGCACCTGCCCAGACACCCCAAAAGCATTTCCCTGTGTGCACTCATTGGCAGCCGCTCCACCCCGGCCAAAGAGACACTTGTGTATTTTCAAGCGGATTGGCCGTGGGACAAAAAACTGCCCAATGAGAAGGGAAAAGAAGCCGCGTTAAAATGCCCCTCTCGTCTTCTTTTGGGCTCGAGGGTTTTGGCCCTGAGGTGCTTTTATGTTTGTTTTTCATTCCCCAACGCTCTGCAGCCCAGAGGCTTGTCTTTGCCCTGCAGGCGGGTCCCCTCATGAGAGGCTGGCCGCTGTTGGCTTCGCTCCTGGGGATGCCCCAAGGCGGCGTCGGCTGACGTTGAAAACAAGAAAAGAACTTTCCCTCGCTGCTCCCGTCTGGCCGTTTAAAAAGCGGGAGGCAAACGTAGACTGAACGGAGGAGGGTGTTTGTTTGCATGCGGGCACTCGCTCCTCATCCCTGAAGGGCAGGAAGAACAAGGCGAGGAAGCAACGGCAACTGGTACGCAGTGTACAGACACCCGGGGCCGTCGGTCAAATGGGTTGGGGCATGCAGCATAACGGCGCAGTACGTTTCCGGAATCTTGAGCGTGTAATAATAGTTGTTGCCTAAGGACTTTCCAGAGAAAAGCCAACATTTAAATTGGAGGGTTGCATGCAGACTTGCAGTGACACTTATCATTGGCCTCTCTTCTGCGCGGTTCGCTCGGAGGGTGGGGAATGCTGAGGTGTCTTGCCTTGGCTGTTTTCAGTCCCAAGTGGAATTGGCCAGTGGGATTTGGCTCCGGCAGAGAGGTTTATTCCATTGAAAGAATTCATTTTCTCTTTGTCCGAAAAAACACGCCAATTGCTGCTTGCTAAGAGAGGCCAGCGAACTCTCTAGGGCAGAGAAGGGCAGAGGGTCTGCCCCCGCACGGCCTTCCCTAGGGAGGGAAGCTTGCTGGCCCTGAACTAAGTTGGAAGGGGAGCTGGGAGGTGTACATACACTCCTTTCTTTGTAGAACAACGGACTAAAGACGGGAGAGACACAAGAGAATAAATAAAACAATATTAAAAGTGTCTTGCTGATCCATGCAGAAGTAAACGCACAGAAAGTAGCCACATGAAGAAGACAGTAAACTGCTAGCAGCAACCCCCTTAGAACTTCAGAAGCGACGCGGCATTTGCCTCTCTGTAATCCGCGGCTGCCTCTGGCCAGGTGCTGCTCTGGCGTGTCACACAAAGCATTATTTCCTCTCGCTAACACTCCATTACACGCACTGCAAACAACGATAACAGAAGTAATTAAATAAACAGCAACCCCACCCTGAGGCTGAGACCGCCGCCCGAATTGTCTTCGCTGGCGTTATACTAATAAATAAATAAAAAGCAAATTTGTTTTCTTTTTAATCAAACACAAACTATTTTCAGTCGCCCGCTGCTACATTTTATCTCGCAGCAAAGAAGCCATATGCTTCATCGAGAGCGGGGCTTGGGAAGGCTGTGCCCGCCACCATGCAGAAGAGAAAGAAAGTTTTTATTTATTTATTTATTTGTTTTTAATTTAAGAAATATCCCGCAGAAAAAACCGCGGAATGCGCGCCATCCGCTCTGCTGCTGGGGTGTACAGACACTCTGCGGTTGCAGGGGGTTCAGATTTTGGCATGCGTTCTTTTGCTCGGATTTCATAAGCGTTTAATCTCGTTGTTTCGCTGAGCGCGCGGCTGCCCCTGCGGCGGCGAGAGCCCGAGAGGCTTTTTGGGTTTTGTTAGGAAGGAGCAGCAGGGGAGACAAAAAACATCTTCCTGGCCTTCTCTCATCAGCAGCAACTGTATCTGTTGCAGCAGCAGCAGGCAGCTGGTTGTTTTTATAGGAGCCGCGCGGGTTTTTGAAGAACCAGCAAAAGAGGGATTTCTGCGAATAATACTACTTGGGTTGAAGAGAATGGGGAAGAGAAAGAGCTCGAAGATCAAACCGAAAACCAGCAGAATACCAAAGCTCGATAAAGAATTCGACTGCCCCTTCTGCAGCCATTCAAAGGCAGTTAAAGTTGAGCTGTACGTACACCCCAACTTTTACCTCTTTGCCGCACGTTTAGTGCCTGCGAGTCATTCGCGTCATTCTTCCGCTCGCTGCGTATCTGACGGCCTTTAGCTTTGAGTGTGTCTTTGTCTCTCTGCATTTTTTCTGTTTCTCGCCGCATGAGTCTTAGTGTACTTGTATTGAAGGTTTCTTTTAATTGAATTACTTGCTCCCCGCAAATTTGTTTGTTTGCTTCTGATTTCAGGGATCGGGTGCGTGGCATTGGGGCCCTCAGCTGTCGTATTTGTGGCGCTGTGTATAACCGAGCAATAACGCGACTGGATGAGGGAATCGACGTCTATGGGGACTGGATAGACGCATGCGTTTCTGCCAATGCAGAGGCGGCCAAGGAAGCTCAATTAAAGCTCGAGAGGTCCCCTTTAACCCCCCAGGGCCCCTCGTCGCGGGCGGCCCCCGCAGGGGCCCCTGAGAGCGCCTCTGATGGAGAGGCAAGGGACATAGCAAAGGCAAAGAGAGAGAGATTTGCTCTTTCTGGAGGTCGTGTGGGTTTGAAAAAATTGAGTAGAGATGCTGAGAGTGAGGGCGAAGGCAGCAGCAGCGAGGAGGCAGAAGGGGCCTCTGGAGGGGCCCCTGAGCGGGGCCAGGGGGCCCCCAGTCGAAAGAGACTGAAGGTAGATAAAGACAGAGAGGACACGGAGACAGCCGCTGCAGAAGAATCCGAGGCAAGCGACGCGGAGACGCAGAAAGGCGGAGACACAAACGCAGAGGTGGGGGGCGTGCTGGAGCAGTACAGACAAGAGGCAGAGGGAGAGGAGGAGGAGGAGCAGGACAATGCGCTTTTCCATGACGACGAATAGATGGACTGCAAACAAATACTTTGACAGCTTGACAGCATAAAATACAAAGAAAAAAATACCTGTAAAGGGAGGCAGGAACAAGACAGGGAATGGGAAAACAGGAGGGTTTGCTTCTGTGTCGCTTTCTCTCCCTCCTCGTGCAGAGGAAAGCGATGGAAATGCGAGTTTTTCAGTGGGCAGGCCATTGAAAACAGAAATAATGTTTGTTGCTACAATCGTTGTTGTAGAAACGCGCTAATAATTTCGGTTATTTTTCTCACTAATTGAATGTCGGATTGCAGTGTCTGCTGGGGGACTGAAGACGCACTATGAACCACATTTGTTTCTTGCCACAAGGGACATAAGCATAACACATTGGGATGAACCTTCAGTTATTTCAAAATAGCAAAACATTTGGCATTCAGCGAACACGATTATTCGTGTGGAATGGTACTGGTTGAGGTGTCTGTACACCCCAGGATCGCGCTACAGAGTAACCGTGCAACGGGCGGCCGATCTGTTAGGTTTCTCTGAAGAAGTCTGTTTATTAATGTGTTGTTACGCAGATAAATCTATTTAATTATGATACAACTTTGTTTTCTAGTAATAAGGTGGGCCTGGCAAAAGAAGTCGCGCTGGCTGGTGACGACAGACCATTTGTGGTCGTCTAGGATTGAAACTTGAACGTTCACTAGAAAACAGTTTCATGAGTAAAACCGCATTTTAGAACAAACATAATCAACGAATATGAAATAAAATGTTTTTAAATGGTAGATGTTTTTAAATAATGAAATTACACGGCGATTAGATCCTGTTCAGCGTCGGGTTAGTTCGGAATATGGCGAGGAAAGGTGCTGAGTGGTGGCAGGTGCCCGCCCGCCATTCACCTCGATTTTCTCTGAAACCCCCCAAATTGAGGAAGTAACACATTTATTTTTCTCCGTGCAGGTAAATGCCAAAGACTGCAAAGACAATTCAATAATAAGAGGCCAGCAGCGGTTCATCATCGTCGGTTGGTGTTGTGACCGGTGTTCTGCGTTTGGCTCTGTTTTCTCTTTCTCTTCCTTTTCTGTAGTTTTCTCAGTGTCTCCCCTCAGCAGCACCGGTATCTCTCTGGGACACTTCCTTGTCGCCAGAAAACATCAGCTTCGAAGTTGCCATCAACACCAACCATATTCCTTCTGTTTCGCCTTCACATCTACGGTGTACATACATCCGCACACGAACATGGTGTGTCTCCCTCTTTCCGACACGGAAGCACCCCTGGAGCAGCTGGCCGGCTGGCGCTTAGTGCTCTTTATTATTCTTGAATTTAGTCTCTGTGTGGCGTTCACCGCCCACCCTGCCCCCGACAGCCCTCAGCTCCGCCAGACCCCCAGGCCCCCCCCAAGCCCTGAGCCAATACAGCAGCTCGATTATACGCATTCGGTTCCGCTGTACAGACAGCCCAGCTGGGTGCACGATTTGCTGCCCTCTATCAAGGCTGGCGGACGGGAGGGAAGGAGCTGGGAGCCGCAAGTCGAACTTTACAGAATTTTGGAAACAGACCTAGACGACCAGCAGACACCCCGAAGCCCGAGGCGCACTCTGCATGCAGACAGCTGAGGGGAAACTAGAGAAAAAAGGTTTTTTATGCAAGTGTAAAACATGGCTGGCCCACAGGAACGCGACGGCAGCAAAGTGTCCCCACACTCCTCCGTCTTCGCCCTCTATTTCTGGTATTTGGTCTCAGCATGTGTCTCCTCGCCAGACGGGAGGAGCGGCACTGGAAGTAGTGCAGCATAGAAGGTCAGAACAAGCATGTTTTTTGGGTAAGATGAAATGTGCTCATGTGGCAGGAAAGATGCAGCGAGGGACGGCTCAGTTAATCTTCAACAGCAGCGAGCTTCAACCCGAAGTCTCTGAAGGTCGCTGCCTCTTTCGCCATGTCTTCGTGGGCCCTTGGCCTGCGTGCAGCACACACAACTGTCTCTGTATGTTATAGGTGAATATGTCTCTCTTCGGTACAGCAAACTATTCGCAGACACGTGGTTCTGCTCCCGCCCAATTTACAGGCATGTACAGACACTCCAACTTTTATTACTGGTTGTTTTCGGACAAACTGCTAAGATATTATTGAATTGAATAAACGCATGGCGACGGGCCAACACGCAGCTAGCTAGCTAGCTAGCTAGCTAGCTAGCTAGCTAGCTAGCTAGCTAGCCACTGGAGAGGGCTTGTTGCTTACGGCCTGTCTTCGCAGTCGGGTCCCTTGCTAGGTCTCCTCATGTCTGCTTCGTCGATTGCCTCATAGACGTCGTCATTTTTCCTAAAGTCTGTCGGGCAGCGGGGCATTACATGCACGTGCACATGTGCCACCGTTTGGCCTGCGTCTTTCCCGTCCTGTACAGACACCGTGAGCGCCTCCTTCTTATAAAAGCGCTCCACCACCTCTCCCACAGCCTGCACTGTCTGGTACATGTCGGCGATCTCTTCGGGGCTGAGGTTATTCATACGCTGCATGCACAGACAGAAAGAAAGACGCGCTAGGCAGACACTGTTGAAGTGTAAAAATAATAAGTGGTGAGAAGTTGAGGTGTACATACACCGTCTGGAACGGTGGGAGAGGACTGTTGGCGTAGGCGGCGTGGCCCAATGGATAGGGCGTCTGACTTCGGATCAGAAGGTTGTGGGTTCGAGTCCCATCGTCGTCAATCTCTGTCGGGTGCATTTATGCAAATGAAGCGTTATTTGCTCTAGTTTTTTGCCCGCCTCATTCTCTTCTTTTTCGCTCACTGCAACATTGCGGCGGGGGATGACGAGGACATGTCCCGGGAGGACAGGCTTCATATTGACCGTCGCGTAGCTCAGGGCAGTGGCCACGAAAATTTCGTTTGCGGGGATTGGCCACGGGCCGAAAAAGAATTTCCCCGGAGGGTCCGAAGGGCAAATATACCTGGAGAGAAACTTTTTAATCGAAGGATTCATCGTCTTGCGGGGAAGCTGCACCGACAGAGAAAGACGTGCACTGCACCTTCCAATAACTAGCGCAATATCGGAAAAATAAACGCTTTTAGTTGCTTATTGAAATGCAAAAAGTGATCATTCTTTAGTGTGCAGTTGAGGGCAAACAAACAAGCACGTATCTACGGGCGGCGGCGGGGCGGGCAAACTGGAGGCCACTGCAAGCCCCCGAGGCGGCGACTAAACCGCAAATTGAAGCGAATTAAATGTGGCAGAATAACACAACAAACGCTACACTCCGCTGCCGTCTATCCAACTCAAAACAGTCGCTTGTCTGCGCGTTGTGTTTCAGTTGAAGTCGGACACGAGAGACTGATGGGGTGCTGGACGGAGTGGGAGAGAAGCTTCTTTCCCGTGTGTCTTTTGTCCGTGTCCGGTTAAGTCTGTTTCCGTTTTAATTCGTTAGTTTCGCCGTCTTGTCGCCCGCAGAGTGCCAGGTGTACAGACACCCCGGGACGAGCAGTGAGTGCTAGCAGAGACGGGTGGCGGTACGTTCCCGAAGAAGCGCCTGCCGAAGTGCTTTTTGGCCGAGGCCCCATAGTAGGATCTAAAACAAATACTAAAAATCTGTCTATTTGACTGCCTCGGCAGGCCTGGATGTCTCAGCAGACAAGAGGGGAGGAGAGGCTGCGGCCAAAAGGTGCAGCTGTCGCTTTTGCCTTCAGTTTTCCCTCCCCACATAACCCTCGCAGTTGCTGGCTTTTTTAGCTTTCTTTCGACAACAAAGGCCATCAATTTAGTTAACTGAAGCAAAACCAAACAGACCAACGCTTCGGCTCCCAGCGCATGCGTTTCTAGGGTGCCCCAGCTAGCCACAGCTAGCCACAGCTAGCCACAGCTAGCCAGGTCGAAGCAGCCCCTAAGCAGCTCTTGCCACCCCTCGGCCTGTGGCTAGGGGAGGCACTGGGGACGTGGAACTAAAAGAATTGCTTGTTCTGCTGTCTCCATCTCGTCTGCTGCATGCAGAGACAGCCGGAAGTCTCAGCATATAAAGAGACTCGCAAGCACCTGCTGCGTCTGCTGCTGAAAGGAGACAGGAGACAGCTGGTGCCGCAAACTTGCGGCACCAGGCCAATGCGATTGCGGCAGCAACTGCAGGGGCCCCCCGGCAGCAACAAGGAGGAGGGGCCCCCCCCACTAGCAAGCAAGGCCTCCCCTCCGTGCAGCTCTCTGCTGCTGCTGCTGCAGCTCTCTGCTTTTGCTGCTGCTGCAGCAGCACCCCACCCCCCTTATAGCCCTAGCAGCAATAGCAGCAGCAGCAGCAGCAGCAGCAGCAGCAGCAGATGGTCGCCTTCAGGGTTTCATTGTGGAGACAACAACGGCTCCCTTCCCTGCATCAAAAGGAGACAGTTCCATTTCAGTGCCTCCCCTCACTCGAGCGAAAGCAGGACTGCTAAGCTAGGGACAGCTAGGGTTTAGGGTTTAGGGTTTACGGAGTCTTTTGTTGGCCCTTCGGACAATGTTCTTGAGCCTCGAAGGGACGTTCTTCGGAGACACGTGGCCTCGCTGCAGCTCGGCCTTCTTTGGGACGACGGGTTTAGGAGGGTTTAGAGACACTCTGCACTGTCTCCTTTTTGCTGTTCCACAGCCGCCGACCTTTGGGGCTTCTGCGAGCTGTTTCTTGCTGATCGTTTTCAGTGTCTTTACATTTGAAGACAAGCCTCTGCTGCTGCTGCTGCAGTGGGAGACAGGAGAGTCTGTCTCCATCTCCTCGGCATCAGCGGCGCTGCTGCTGCTGCTGAAGAGAGACCGCTGAGGTGACAAAAGGAGACAGAGAGACACTGCGAGAGAACCCGGCACTTAGGCCTTGTTTTGGAGTGTCTCCGTGCCTCAACTAAGCACAAAAGCCGGCAGGCATAGCGCCTGATAAGCAGCAAGAAAGGAGACACTTCAAAAGGAG
>JRZD01020240.1:842-14127 GCA_000826945.1 Eimeria nieschulzi
GGTGGAAGGCCATCTAACGTTCTCACTCTTGTTAGGGATAGCCTCGATCTCCTGAGTAGTTCCGGAACGGAAAATCTAACTCTCATTGGAAAAGTGACCAGTCCCAGTGAGACATCAATTGGAAGGCCAGGCATGCTTAAGCGCCTTTTGACAAGCATGATGAGGATGCCTTCTTACAAATTGCAGCACCATTCATTCATTGCCGTTAACATGGATATCCCTGAGGTTATGAAGGCAGTAAGGATCTTGGTCGAGGTATACTTCCAGAACAAGGGTGTGTTCGAAAACCAACAGGTGCTTATGAATGCAGCGATTGATCTCTTTGGGCAATACGAGCAAAAGTTCAAGTCGTCTTCTCGAGGACTCCTCGGGGTGAGCAGTCCTGCTCTTTCCTGTAACACGTCATCCAGATGATACACCTTGTTTACGGTTTAGCAGCGCGCATAAAGGAACATATCAGTGCAGCTTCAAGCCAAACAGTGGTTCTAAAAGAATTGGCATTCATTGTTTTTTGAGATCCTACAGGTTCCTGAAAGCACACTGGTCCCAGCCCTACATCCTTTGTATGCATCATTGCCAACGCCAGATCGACTCAGAGAACTCAAGGAAAGTGCAATGAGTAAATTCTTTAAGCACCTGTGGACGCTAATCTTTTCCGTATCGGCAAACAACTTGTTGAACGCAGCACATTTAGATGGCCTTGAAAAGACGTTTTCCAAGGAGGCCTGGCAAAAGTCAATTAATGACCCGTACCAGGTAAAGACTACGACAATAGCACCCAGCTGTTCTAGTACAGTAAGCCTCCTTCAGGATACAGCACCTCACTTGGTATATGCTCACCATCGTTGACTGACTTCGCGATATCCTTAGGCAAGCTCCTTCGGAATGATCCTCATGGGAGGCGATTTAGGACTGAAGCTGTTCAACCAGCTGCTGCCTAAGAACCAAAGGCGGATGCTGATGGAAGCCAAATATGGGTCTCCGACAGTATTCGCGAGCCAAATGCAACTCACTGGAAGCTTATTTTCTGTGAGCGGCCAAGTTGGCCTGGGGATGTTTCTTCACGCTCAGTCTGTGTACTTTGGCGTTATGATACGCCGCTGGCTCCAAAAGCGTACCTCAGACAGAGCTCGGGAAATTCTTTCTTGGCTCTCACTTGGCTTGTTTTTTGCTGCTTCGTTCATCCAGTACGCTCCCTTCCGTTTGCTGACACCATTATTACTTTGTAACTCCCCACACTGCCGCAAAATTACACTTCTAGCGGCGCTTATTGCTCGGCGCAGTGTTTCTCTTTCATGTGACCTGCTGTTGATTTGAAGGGTTGCGGACGGAGTCACGCAAATAGCCGCCACCGGGAATGAAACAGGTCAAGCTAGCATCGGAGGAGCTTGCCCTCCAATGGGTTTATGCATCAACGAAAGCGGTGACGCCTTTGTTCCTGACCCCACTGGTTCGCCTGCATTAACTGCCTTGCAAGTGGTCTTAAAGGCGGGAGTCATGGCAAGTATTGGCGTTTTTGCTGGACCAGTCGTAGCCATTTACAATATCGCGGTTTCAAACTTTGAGATCCTCAGTCGCCTGGAGATGGTGAGTGTTGAGGCGGCAAAGCATGAAATAATTTCGCTTTTCAGTGTCAGTTGCTTTCACTGCGAGTTGTTAAACGATATGCTCAACATGAGTTATGCAAATCATCCTCTACTTGTGTGGTATTGCAGGCTCTCGGTAGCGCTGTCAAGAAGTTCGTATCAATGATTGCAAGCTCCAAGACCATTCAGAGCCTCAAGAAGCTTTTAAAGTCAAAGCAAGACGTTGAAACCGAAAAAGAACAAAAAGCTGTTAAAACTGGCAAGCGCTCCAGCGCCAGCCTTGGGGATGAGGTAGAGCAATCCGTAGCTGCTTTCTTCCAAGGCGAGTTATGCCATCTTTCCGTTACACACGGAACAAACCGGGCTACAGTAAACACTCCTTGCTTGCAGCTATAAGGTTTTGCGATTTCCGCTCATACGCATAATCTAAGGGGGCATGAGTGCCTGATATTTTTCTGTGGAAGATGCGTGACAATTATCGAACGCCGTAGCGGCCTACATGCCTCTGGACGTCTTTTCTGACTTGGTAGCGGTAAATAAATAGTATGGGGACTAGTTAAGCTCCACCAATAAATTGCCCTAGCGTGCTGTGGTAACGCGCGGCTTTAAAGTGCTGTCTGAAAGCCATACCTAGTATTATTAGTATCGTCACCTCCTCTACTATATATATTGGATGGTGCACGTTGCCGTCAGCTTACATATATATATGGTATTTGCTTTGTAGCAAAGCCATACGGCGGTACAAGCTCGCTTTAGAGTACCGTGCCATATACGGAATAATGGCACTGTAGGTCTTGAAGCTAGAGAAACAGGCTGCCAAAAGCCTGGATGTAGTTTCCATGACATCGCAATGGCTTTACAAGAAAAGGAGTGCCCACAACACTCAGCGGGGGAGCAACTGTTCAACCATCTGTTCAAAAGCTATAGAAATATGCCCTCAGCAACGTTGTGAGCTCCAGTGGTGCATGCAATCGCATAGTTCGCCACCCTTGTTATTCTAAAGCCTTAACAGCTTGATACGACAGCCCAAATAAAGCTGTCACTTCGACTAGTCCGTCGAATGCAACATCTAGTCAGCCTCAATAAACAGAAAATTATGTCAATCTACAGCGCACAATTCACACAGCCCAAATAGCAGTCAAATAAATGGAAGACATACTACTAATGAACAAAATCCCGACCGGAAACTTTTTGGTGGTTTTACCCTACGGCCTTGTTTCTTCACGAGCAAGTGTTCTAATGCAAGCATCGACGCTTATTTTGTTGAGAGCAACTTTGTGTCTGCACTATGGCTTACCATCCCATACAGCGTCTTGTGCTGGCTTGTCTGAACGCAGAGGAAAGGCAAATTTAAGAGGGATTTCCACCCCAGGAAACAGCCTCGTCATAAGGGCGCGCAGTGCACGTTCACATAGCCGAAACAACGAACCCATAGTAATGAAGAGCCAACTAACTAGCTGAATTCTATAGGGCGACCAACTACACCCAAAGGCGTGCGTGTCCCAGCCTGCACGCCCTGCTGGTTACCTCCGGCATTCATGACATCTGTGTCGTCATCCGGGGTGTTTGCATAGTCCTCGAAGTCTACAGATATGGCGGAATCGTCTCGTGTTCGTGGGTCCTTGTCACAAACAGCTTCGTCGACTGGTGCATCTGGTCCAGCGCCCGATGCTTTACCTCTGTTTAGAAGCAAGCAGAATCGCAAATGGGGGGGAGTCAGTCACCCACCATCTTATTACTTTCACAGATTATAGAGAAAGGTGCAGCGCCACCCAGGAAAGCGTTTGCAGGCCATATTTAGGTAGCTGACAGGTGGCTAGAAAGATACATAGAGCCTGCCTTTTATCTCACGTATTAGTCGCTCTGTAGTACATTACGCCGCCACCGCCTGCGACTAAAAGAAAGAGAAGAATCCCTCCTGCAGTATACAGCGCCACGTTACTTCCTTCTGAGTCACAGATGCAACGCCTCAATATATGAAAAAATGAAGCAAGACCTGACACTGTCACCATCCAGGTCAGCCCTTTGTTCTTAAGTTCTGTCTGGCTCACACTTTGCTGGACCCTACCAACCATCTAGGATGGGGCAACAATCCAGCCCCCTCATGATTAGAGCAAAAGCTATTGTCTGACCTTCCACGTCCGCGAGGCAGCATTTCCCGTCTGCATTTTCAGCTAATGCTTCCCTAACGCACTTCACGAGAGAATCCGAAGAGTTGTCTTTGCATGAGTCCAGCACGAGTGCGCAGCATTTAGAATAGCAATCAACGTTGCACTTTTCCGCATCCTCTCGATTAACGTTACCCCCAACGTTGCATATTTCCTTGCATTCTGGTATGAGGTCCCTGCACTCCTCTCCGGTATATCCGGGGTTGCAAACGCAGGTGGTTGTTTTTGCATCGCATTTTGAATTTTCCGAGCATATTTTGCCTCCAATACCGCAAGGCAATGGTTCAGTGCAATCAGCTCCCCCCCAACCAGGAGGACAGCTGCATTCTCCGTTGGTAGGATCGCACGTTCCATCATTTTCGCAGTGCATTTCTGAGCATAGGTCCTTGCAGTTCGGAGCCGGAAAGTTTGTTGTGCATTTGCATTTTTTGTTGACACATGTACCGTTCGGAAAATTGCAGTCATCGTCATTTTCACAGCAGTTAGCTTCGTGCACCTCGCAGTTAGGCCCGCTGTAGCAAGCGGGACAGCTGCACTTTCCAGTCGTCTGCATACACGATCCGCCATTACCGCAAGTAACTCCATCACACCCTTTGTTTTCACATTTGTCGCCAGTGATCGAGGCGTTGCAACTGCAGCTATTGTTCACGCAGGACCCGTTCGGCTTGTTGCAGTCTCCGTCTGTTTTGCAGCACCGATAATTCTGTATCTCACAGTGATCCCCCAAAAAGCAATCCTGGCACATGCACTTTCCCTCTGGCATTTTGCAATTGCCGCCATTATGGCAAACCACTTTATCACAAGCCGCGATTTCGCACAACGAACCTGAATAACCCGCCGGACATGTGCAAGTGCCAGCCGGCATCTTGCAAGTTCCGCCATTCCGGCAGACTACGTTGTCGCACTTTGCAGTTTCACACAATGCACCGCTGTAGCCCGAATTACATGTGCATTTGTTGCTTAAGCAAGTTCCATGGCCACTGCAGTCGGCGTTTGACGTGCAACACCCGGATACCTTTGTTTCACAGTGATTGCCCGAGTAACAGGCAGGGCATTTGCACGTTCCGGAGGGGAGTTCGCAAGTCCCGCCATTTTGGCAAGGATTTGTAGAGCACAGACTGGGGGCGATGACCTGTGAAGGAGGGACAACTGCGAGACTCGGATCTGCAGCGCTCAGAGCAGTGAAGGAGAACGCGCCATTCATTGCGAATAGGCAATTTGGAACCGTTGCATAGAGGTTGCAGGAGCCCGTTGAATTTCCTGAACTCTTCGGAAGCCATGAAGACCAGTAAATCGAAGAACTTCCTGATCCTCCTGCACCAGAAGGAGTATCGTCGCTGCTGGCTGCAAAAACAGCCTCTCCACACTGTCCAGCGGTCCCTGTGGAACCGGAGGTCACGCTCAGCGGTTTGCATACTCCGCCTGATAAGGTACCGAAGACGACGTTCTTCAGTGGTTCTCGCGGAGCTGAGAAAACAAAGCAAAGCGCGCACATGGTCTGAAGGCTACCGAAGCGCCATGTGACGTTCCGGATGCATTTCGTGGTCCCCAGAAAAATGAGGCATCTTGCCGTTCCGCATCCACCGTTCAAGTAACGTGGACACAACCATGATTGACACTCGATGGCGTCAGCGACGATGATGACTTACGGCAGGCGGTTTCATAGTCCGGCCTTGTAAATGCGGTCAGGTATGTGTAGATGGAGGACGCAACAGTTTTGTGCGCTTTAACACAGTACTTCGCGTCTGGATCAGTTGTGCTTTTGGAGGCGCAAGAGTCACTAATGTAGGTTTGGGTGTGGTGCCCAAGTATTAAACACTCCTGGGTGCTGTGGTTGAAGCTGACGGGAAGACTGCGATAGCACGGACGATTGGCGTCCCAGGGCCAGCACAAGTTGGTGCAGCGTGAAAGCTGTGAACAAAGAAACGGGTCGCTGGCGATGTTGGGGGACTTCATCGATCGAGTTGTTAGTGGCGGGGAATAGGGAGGACAACCTAAACCACTGCCAATGAAATCGTATCCTTTGTGGCCTCCCTTGCCATGGAAAGCATACGGCTTGTAAGAAAGTGACGCCTCTTTCTGTGACGTGTCTAGAAAGATCAAAGGGTTGTTTAAAGTGACAAAGGAACAAACATCGGAGTCATATTCGGTGTCTTGGAGCATGTCGTTCTCATATACAGCCCGATTAAAAGGGCACTTCACCAGGTACCCAGAATACATAGTCCATCCTGAACTTGCCACCGGCACTTCCGAATCACCACGGAACGCTGTAGACGAGCAGCCAGTGGTTGAAAACGGCATTGCTGAGTCGTGAATCTCGTTGGTGAAACGGTCCATACTATCAACTGGATTTCCTGATCTGTCCACAAATGCAATGTATTTGCCATAATTGGGGCAAGCTCCCACGGCCATAAGGCGCTGTCCGAAATACTTCAGCGAGTCAGTTTGAGCGTCGCTTCGCGTGCAATACTTCCTGCTTGAACGATCCCACATGTTAGCATAGCCCGCCTTCACTCCAGCAGCTTTAGTGCCTGCAAAGAGACAGCCCTCCCCAAAGCGGTTAACTAACAAGTGTGTGATAAAGATTTCTTATAATCTCCTTAATTTACCCTTGTTGGGGCACAGACTGCCAAGGTCTGATGAAGAATCAAATACCAGTAAACCCTACAAGGCAAAGCAACATTAGCACTTGTTCAACTGAGAGGAACTCACTTGCAAGCCATTTGTATGTTTTCCCTTTATATGTAGTTGACTTCAAGCCAGAACCGGACTTTGCCCACTCCAACTGAATGTGGTTTGCAGGTATATTAAAGCGCTGCATGTAGTCTTTTGCTGCATTGGCATCATACGATGCTACGTATACACAGCCGATGGAAAGAAATGCCGTGAGGGCAAGGCATAAACCCACAAAGGCCGCACGCTGATGATGGCGATCCATCTTGTCAACGTGAAACGGATTAAGTACTAATTTGCAGGGGAAAAAGAAGGCCAAACAACTTAACTGTATGAGGGGCCTGCTAATAACGTTGGGTCCAACCGTTGGTAAGACCTGTCTTCGAGCTACTGTTGTTGAGTGGAAAGCCAGGCGGAAGTATGTCTGGCATAGCAGTGAATCCTGCTAAATGCTACTACAAATAAGAAAAATACTGAAATAATAATTACGTCTAGATAAAGTCTGGCATGGCAGACAAGGTATATGACACTGTTGAGTGAAGCTAACAAGCCTACCAAGTGCTTCAGCAAAAGAATAAAACGATATCTGGCCCCGGTCAATGGGAAAAATAATGCAATTTATATAAAGACGTAAAGGCTATACAATGAAAAGTTGAGGAAAAAACACGGAATTGTCCCAGCGTTGAGAAGGTGATTAAAAGACCAACCTGGGTCATGTGTTGGGAATCAGAGCAAACGGCGGTTGAGACAACGGCCAAAAACGGCCATGAAAACAAAAAGAACTACTATATATAACAAAGCCAATAAGCTTAATGGGAAATGAAGAACCAGAAAACCCAGGCATGTTCTGTATTGCAGCGTTTGAGCTAGCTGGCAGCTCGACATAACGCTCCACTGGTCCACAATGGTTCTTCCACCACGGCCTACAGCGTCGTCTTTAAGGAAAGTTTTCATTATTTCTTAAACATTTTATAAAAATAACGACTTCAGCTCGTTTGTTAGACTTACTGCTGTACGGCTGAGACTTCCAGCGTTCGAATCGAATCGATGTATACATAGATTCTACCTGCTCACGTGGTCTACAAGCGCCCTTCATTGCTATTAACATGCTGTTAAGCACAAAACAATTGTTTTTAGAGCTTACCTTGATGATAATTCCATTGTGTAACGTGGTTCCCGTTTAGGCAAGCCTTCCCGAAGGCTGTGTGTATCCCAGATGCTGTTGGGGAAGCTGAGGGAACTTCGTCTGAATCTGATCGAACCTCCTAATGGGACACCAATCATGATTTTAAAATTTTCATCTTAGCGTATTGTTGATCTAACTGTCGTCTCTGATCGGTAGCTTCTAGCGTACTGCTACAAGCACTTCGTTTTTGTACAGCGCTGCACATGGAAAGTGTTGGGAGCTAGGAAAAATGTTCTTACTTATGTCCTTTGTTTCCGATTTAACGCAATTTATTGACACTTTGCTGCTTGAATCCCAGCGTCTTGTTGGTCATTCTGCCACCTGTGATTGGCAGTTACCGAGTCGTAGGTGCAGTGAATAGCAATACACTCACTGCCCATACTAAGATGGAGCTCTAGCCTGTGCCGTGCTCATTTCAGTCTGTTGTAGTTTTTTGTGCTTATCGTGTATCAGCTGGCGATGCTAAGCTTGGTTATGCTATTAATTTAAAAATAAGAATCGTTAATTATGAGTTCGGCAGAAGATTTGAGAAAGATTTTTATGAGGAGATAGTTAAGGACTAAGTGGGATAGAGACATAATTATCAAGTGTTAGAGTCAAGCCATTAATTGAAATAGCTAAGGCTCGAGGCTAGCTCAAGGCCTTTGGGGATACTTACGGGAATCGGGATCCCGTTGTGGATAATCTGACCTCGAGTGATAGACAGAACTTGTTGGACTCTATTTCTGAGTGACCGAGTTCTGATCTTAACTTTTTCCTAATTTAAACAATTGGGGCATCTCTAGAAGACTTCACCAGTGTAAGAGCGGTTGTGGCAGGTAGGAGTTCTGTCAAGAGAATGCTAGCAGAACTAGTTTGAGTCATCTTGATTGTGCATCAATAACGACTTATGTAATGAACTTCACTACACTCACGGCTCAGGGTGAGTTAAACCTCTAAACTTTGACTTGTTCAGCCTCGCTGAAACTTAAACTAAGCAAAAGGGGCAAGGTAAGCTAAGAACACAATTAGTTAACATCGGTTCAAGGGGACTGGTCTTTCGCTTGGGGTTAACACAGAAGCATTATAAAGTTAAATCGTAAGGAGACACCTTATATCTTTCTACAGTATAAACGCCATTTGAACCTGGGCAATGGAGGTTGGCGGCCCGCCAACATCCACCGTCGAGAACGGCCTCTCGCCAGCTCTGGCAGAGGCAAGGGTTAATATGATGCCGTCGGAGCTCTGCTGAGCAGACGAGGCAGAATTTCTAAAAGAAGTTGGAGTGGAATGCCTGCGTTTATG
Source organism: Eimeria nieschulzi (assembly GCA_000826945.1). NCBI lineage: Eukaryota > Apicomplexa > Conoidasida > Eucoccidiorida > Eimeriidae > Eimeria > Eimeria nieschulzi. Next base: position 9,740 of record JRZD01020240.1, read on the forward strand.
CAGGTGGCAGAAGTATGGTGGCCATCCTGGTTGCCAAGTCATTGAAGACTTTGTGGCTGGCCTGCAATCCAGCCTCCAATTTTACCGCAAAAGCGAAGAACTGAAAGTCATTCCAGTTTCCAGTTTACTGATGGAAATGGAAGCTAGAGTTCAAAGGCTCTATCGATAAGTTGTCCACTCGGCTCTCCTGTAGCAGCAAAAATGGAATAAGAATAGCCATAGTCCATTCAATTTAGGGCCGGCTGTTTGTGGATAAAGTAGTTATATATTTGAAGGTTCGTTAATCAATGGAGTTCAAACACTGGGAGCTATTAGCGCAAAGATGGTGGAGAGCTGATACACTGAAACTGCTGAAGATCGCACTCTACCAAATTAGCCTTTTACGGGAAAGATTTAGAGATCCATTGGGGAAGCAGGCAAAGCACGTCCAAGTACATGTTGTGTAGACGAGGAAAGGAAAACATGCCTATGTGACCGAAAACCTAAAAACCCTGACAGAAAACTGCCATTTATTTTGGATGACCCTTAAGAGCTTTAAAGACATATTAATAGATTGTATAAGTGTCTCGTCTCTAATGGAACACCTGGGTTGAAGATGCTTAAATCACAATACAAAGGATCGGGGTGTCAGAACATCGGTTTATGTGTAACATGTCGACAACAACCAGATTATATTTTTACTCAGTCATATTTATGATGGGCTACGGCATTTAGCAAGCGCGCTTTGTGTTTTCGAATTGTCAGATTCTGCCACGATCCATCAGAAGGCAGAATGGGAAACCTATTTACCATATTTGAAACATTGTGTCCCATTAGAACCAAATCCATAAGTAGCCTCTTTAAACACTTAAGCTGAGAAATTTTTTACCAGGCCAGCTGTGAAAGTGTATGCGCGCTATCTTCTTGAGACAGTGAGCAGTAGGCCAGTTTTACAAGAACGAATATCGGCCTTTCCAGCTTTGGTGATGGTCGAAATTTACTCTGGTTGTATCAAGTAAATATGTTTCCAACCGTTTTGTTGATATGGCTTTTGGTTAGGAGAATTAGTGCGAGAAGTCTTCACTGACATGATGGATGGACTGGACTCCTCTGGAGGGCCTGCCCCTAGTAGGAAACACTTGGAGCGTCGATCCCAGGCCCCCAAAACACTTTGAGGCTTCCCGTCCGGTTTTCCTTGTTTTGTGCCACGGAAGCTTTTTTCATGCAGGTCCTGCTTTGATTGGTGAAGTTACAGCTCCAGTCTCCGACAGGGTCGACAGGGTCCGCTGCCGACCCCCGACACCGTGCTGCACTATGATAAAACGCTTCCATATATTAAAGGTCGTGATCTACCTAACAACTAGTTTTATTACAGTGTTTAGGCACAACCAAGTTGTGCGGCGTCCCCCGCCGGTTCAGAGTGGGTGGTCATGTAGGCCGTGTTCAACATGCCCCTCGCGGGGTTGATTTGCATTCACTAATCCCTGCAACTTGCATGCGTCAACAGCAGGGGATCGAGTAAGACTCTTATTAAGGGCCTCAGTAGTTTTAAAACCAGGCAGCCTGTGACTGCCCTGGCTGAGAAGGCTACGTAATCTTCCTGTAGGTATATGTAACAGCAATGGTTTGTCTCCGCGGCTTAAAAAAATACCTTTACGGAGCGGCCACAGTCGCCGCGACCTTCTGGGGATTTTTAGCAGAGGCTAACAATGGGAGTCCAATGGAAATGGCGACGCTGCAGAACGGCGGCTCGTCTTCTGTGCAGGGAGGCGTAGCTGCCACGCCAATGTCCTCAACAAGCGCAGCTGAAGGGCCTGTACCCAGCGGAAAAGGAGCAGGTGAGCCAGTTTTTTTAACTGCTAGTAGGGCACTGGAAATTTATGAGAGAGGTACCCAAACTATTGGTGTTCGTGAGCATGAATGCAACCCATGCTTCTGCGATTGTACAAATTGTTTACCTGCACTCGACCGTAATGTGGCAGGAACGCAGGAGTATAAACTGCTTGTTTGGTAAGGAAACTTAGTGTTTTTTGGTCACTTTCTGTGCGTGCAGGAGTTTTAATGGACAGCATTGATGGTGAGTGATCCAAGCTATGCGCTTTTCATTGTAGCGCTCCCGCTGTATTTCAACGTTCACATAATTGGCTACTCGCTCCCTCCTCTTGCGTTTTTTTCAGCTATTGTTTCAGGCATAGAAGTGTTCAGACCTAATGAAAGAGAACTGAAACATGGGAAGGGCTATGACGAAGTAAAGCCTCTACGGAGTGGGCAATTACCAGGCTGGTAGAGCAAGCTAACTGCCATCACCGTTATGCCTTTTCATACAATTTTACTGCTTTGTGGCTGAGCTTGCTTGGCCACTGTTCATAATGCACTAAAGGCACTTGTCGAAATGGTACTGCCTATGTCGCGTGTTTATCGACACTCTTGAGATAATTTATGCCAGTTTCGATTTGCGCTTCAGCCGACACATCGAAAGACAATTTTAAAAATCTCAAGGAAACTTTGGAAAACAAAGAGCTACAGGTTACACTCAAAAGTAAGTAGTCCTCCCACATAGGACGAGTGCAGTCGTTTTTCGCGGTTCTCACAGGGTCTCTTAGTGGTTTTAAAAAATGCGTTAGTATTTTTCGATCTTTCTCTCTTGGCGAGCATGCACTTCAGTTTGGCCGCTCCAAATCATTTCTAAATTGCGTTGCAGAAAAAGGAGTGAAGGTTTGCAAGGGGGTGAAAATGCTCGGTAGGCAATGCCGATCTGCTGCAAGAGCATTAGCGTCCCTCGGCTGTTCAATGCGTGAAATACGTCCAGCAATAGAGGTGGCCATTCAGGCTGAAACGGCCGTCCTAGAGAATGATGGTATACCAAAACACAACTGTTCCTACGTCCTCTCGAAGATATTGCAGTACATCGATTTAATGGTTTTTTACACGCCATTTATTTCCGTTCAACAAGGGAAAACTCCAAAGGAAGCCCTGGAAGCAGCGTTTATCCACTGGGGTTTTGTGCCACGAATCAGCCCCAGGAATGCACAAGGTGAAATGGAGAGCGCTCTGATAGAGCTTAGGTAAGCAATTTTTTAGCCAGGAACGACACAGCCTGCGCTGTAGAACTCCGATATGCACGGCCCCTTATGGGTGATTAGGATTTTGTTCGCTCGCATAGCAGCTGTGGCGACGCCTCCTTTCTCAGCATATGCATTCCGTCTGACGCATTTGTTCAGGAACCAGGTTACATTCACAGGCCAAGGTGCTAAGATACAACCCGTTAACAAATCTCAAATCAAAGAAGAAATTGCAGCCAATGATACTCTTTTCAAAGGACTAACCGAGAGTCTGCTGACGAAAAACCCCAAATCAATGCTTTTTTTTGCAGCCTTCTACAACCCCGTTTGTAAGTGTTGTCCCAGTACTTACTCCTTTAGGTAATAGTGTTTGCATTCACTTCTAATGAAGTCTGAGGGTGCGGATGTGTTGGATATAATAGCTACATAGGTCACTTTCAAAAGATATCTTTTCCGAAGGAGTATTAATGCTTGCTTTTGATAAAAAAAATCTCATCTACCGTCCCCAAAGGACGACTATTTTTGCGTGATCAATTTCGGGACTTGCTGCGTACAGTAAAGGCAGGACTGCTGCTACTTCTGCTAGCGCATCTGCGCTTCAAAGAGCTATTCGAGGATTCCTCTGAGTCGGAGACAAGGGTGTTTCCCAACTTAGTCAAATTCTTATCGAGCTCTGTTGCTTCCCAGCGGAGCGCCCTTGACGACTTGTGCCAAATCAAGCACAAAAAAATCCGGAGCAACCCTAAATTACCTGAAGAACATAAATTCATCCCTAGAAATTTCTTCATTCGCGTGCAGTATAATGTCGGCAATATCAGGGTTGCCTGCGACCTGTTAGAAGACGCTATCAGTAACATGCAGACAAGTGGGCGCAAACTTTGCTTCCAGACGCTGCATCTGCAGAGGCTGTGGAAAGGGCACCGCTCAGTTGTACTACCTTTTCGTGCTTGCCGTTGGCAATAAAGTATGAACTGGGCCGTCTAACCAGACTGGAATTTCCTAATGAAACAAGTATACGCAAAACTACAGCTCAAATCTAACTGCGCTCTGTGTGAATCCAGACTACGAAAGCGCCCTGACTTACTTTAATGAAATCATGAGCCGCCTTCCATTTCAAGCGCGACGCCGCACGGTGCCTCTGCAGAAAAATGCAGCACCATCTGTTAACTTAAGACGCCTTTGCTTTAGCCTGGGCAAAATACCGAAGTCAGATGTGCTGCAAAAGGTCGACCCATGCTCTGTGCAAGATCTCTTGCCTGAACACGATAGCTCCAGTGATGGAAGAGGGAGCCGTCCAGCAAGCTTCGTTCAAGGCGCGGAAGAGGAAATCGCAAGGACAGATGTTCA